>UZAN01039369.1:217592-262491 GCA_900618425.1 Echinostoma caproni | reverse complement strand
GAGTTATCAACCGCGTGGGATAATTATTGGCAAATCAAAACCGGATAGTAAACAGTTTTTTATTAAAACTACCTACTGTGAATCTCACTGTTTTTAGCATGTAATCACTTAGAGAACAATTATCCATTCACTTTTGTTATGAATGATTCTCAGCTTTCCGCATTTTCTGAGCAAATAAAGAACACAGACTACCCAAATATTATTTTTGTACCACAATTGCTCAGCGAGTCTGTATGTCTAACGCCTAACTTATTAAGCTAAGAAGATAGTATCCAAGTAAGGGAACAAAACGTTTATTTACACCGCTCAATTACCTCGGGAGTAGTGATATAGTTTACGGAATATATTTCAAAGTGAATACGTTTTTTGTCACAGCGAAATTGTACTCTTTTTATTTTTTTCCAAGGTCACTGAGGATATTTTGATAGACGCAACTTTTTCTCAGATTCCGCTGTGATCAATAAAATGCCCACTATCATATCCCATCCGTGGGGTAAACATGGTCCATTTTGTGTTCCAAAAATAAGCGTGATTTCATCCCTTCATTTAATTACTCACTTTCCAAAACCACCTTTGTATCGCCGATCCCTCTTTTCTAGGCAGTTTGTGGTGCATTTTTGCACTCGGGAAACATAAAAGGAAACAACATTTATTCACATTCCTAATCCCACAGCATCAGTTTCAGACTGATTTCGAGGCTGGTAGTCAAACGGTTCCATACTGATCCAACACTAACCTATATTTGAACGCAACGTATATCTCCTGCAGAAAACCGTTAAACCATTTTCGGAAGATTGCTCTTGTTTTTAAGTCTTAGATTGATGCAATTCACTGAGGAATGCTATCAGTGTCATTTTTCATTACGGAGGTTACTGGAACCATTCAAATGCATCTAAAAGCTGAGAAAAAAGGGTGACTGTGGTGGAAATTGGAACGTGGCAACCAAGACAACTGATTAGTTTCCCGATAACGCTCATGCATACCAAAAGCTGACTCTTGTAAACTATCGATATTATGGGAATAAAATCACTGAAGTAGAGTTCAATCAAGTGTAGTTTCGTATATATACGTAATGATCAATTTCCTAAATACATAGCACCGGTGATGTTAAACTAACGAGATAGGTATCTGCGTTCTCCATTCCGATGAAGCAGCACACGACGTTCTTTCAGAGTTTGCGCTTGCGGTAACATACGGTCATTGATTTCAAATTCCTGAAATCAGTTGGGTGAAATGCCATCATTTTGGTATGCATGGATTGCATCAGTTGTGAAGTCATCATATGTTTCGCCCTTCAAATCCCTCATTATGAGCTTTTAACGCCTTCTACACCCTGATTCCTTGTAAAAGTTTACTCTACCACTTCGAGCTGCACATATTACGACGTAGTTCTGGAGATTTTTCATTCATTATTTCATACGTTTTTCATGTGTTTGGGCAGGACATCTTAAGCAATAATGTAGGGCAACTTGACCATCGTTGTTGAATTTAGGTATTCCTCTTCCGGTATCCCGCCGAACAAATGAATGCAACAAATTGAACGGAGGAGAAGATGGAGAGAGTAATTTAGATAGATATTGTCCACGAATGTATGCACACATTTCACACAAAGTGGGGATTTCAAAGCCGGAGCCTACGACCAACCAAAGTCTGGCTACAAGGCAGCGGACGGTTTGTGAAAATCGCAATCCATTGGGTGTTGGTGTCCAATTCGTAGAATCATACGCCTTTTGGATGGGGTCGAATGTCCAAGGTGCCCAATACACCTCGATAATCAATGGAGCCGGTGAGCAATGCCACACCCAAGATGTGGGGGAGTGTTGTTCGTACGCCTCTTTTTGGTCGGTTTGGATTCAGTGTTTTTAGCCAACTCCCATACATGAACTGCCCGCGTTTCACTGACCCGGTTATAGCCCCGGATATCAATTTTTCCTCCTTTCCGTTTAGTTTCATACAAAACTGTTTTGCTTTCTTGGTTTCTAAATAAAAGAATTGAATCTGTTGTGATGCATTTGATGCATTTAGATCTCAGAACAACGTGTCATGCTGATTGTTTTTCTTTCGGTCTCATCTTGGATCGACTGAATTTAAATGGATATTGTTCACAGTTGGTAGACATTTTCAAACGAGGTCAAGCGACAGGCGTACGAAACAAATTAGCATTTTTCATTCCGAACCGCAGAGGAAACCTGACTTGAACTCGACGTTTAATCGAACGTACGTAGGTGATCTAAACGTGATGCACTGTGTCGCCTCAAAACATTGTACTGATCCAACAAACCGTGCTCATTTGTCCTCAAGTTTGACGAACGTTTTGCATAACGGTCCGTAATGAATTTTTTGTTACCAAAATAAATAATGGGAATTTAGAAATCACAGCGCTGTCTAATGATGGTAATCAAACATTTCTTTTTGTCTGGGTAATACGTAAACTCTCCATTGGAATTAAATGTGACAATCAATTGATCGGTGTTCTTTTATTTCAAACTGTCTGTGATTCCTTGACTCCATTTCGCAGCTATTTTTAGTATTGATTTGTCCATAGCGATAGAGTAACCTTCCTGATCACGTTGATTTAAGTGAAATCAGTTTAGGTAATGACTGATGTGGTGCCTGAACACCTCTTGTGGATATATTCCTTGCTAGGGACTTTTCGATGCAAGGCTGGATATCTATTGAGTACAGCCGAACATAGATTCACTACAATAAATGGCATTTTAGTTTTAACTATTTATTTTGAGAAATTGGGTTAAAAAATTCCCCCGGTTTATCTGACCAACAACTTGCACTGGATAGCCGTGTCGTTTGCTTTGGAATTCTGTAGCAGTACATACCATTTTGAGTCTCCGTCGGAACACGAAACATCCAGCTTCGTTGAATATTTTATCAATTTTCCATTACAACATCACACCGAACTGATGTTCATCCAAGTTTTACATCTGATTCAAGAATCATCAGCAATAGGCTCTGAATTAGGGCTGTGACATGTCTGCGAAACTTTAGGGTTTTTGCACTTTATTGACTGGGGCGTTTCGATTTAAGTTGGTGCATATTTCCACAGTGCAAAAATGGGGAGAATCAATTCTACCTATTGTGAAAAGATCTCAAATACGTTGCCATTTAAGTGGAAATATAAGAAGCAATATACTAATACAGAGCACTGGGCAGTTATTTAATTGTGGTTGGAACTCTGTAGTATTGCGTAATACATTTGTATCCATCATCCTGGACTTGTAGCACACACTGTTAGGTTAATAGTTGAAACCATTGCGCCTTGGGCAATAAATGATTTTTGAGAATCAAAACAGCTATGAACAGTGTTGATATATTGCCTACTGTCTAATAAAATCAAAGGAATATATGTAAATAGCCGTGTAACAGTAGAAATTAATAAATACATGTTATATGTACGAAGAACGTTTGTTGAAATTTCAATCCCCAGTTAAAGAAGATAAGGGTATGGAAAATAAATCAAACATTAGTCTCATTTTCAACGTTTAGATTTGCTAAACAACATAGTTTAAAAACTCTGGGATAGGAACACTTGTACTTAGCTTCTTTTAACAAGACCGAACAAATAATAACTAGTTAATCAAAAGCAGAATGTCAATGCCCAAGATGATGTAACACCGCAAGATCATTGCTTGTGCATGCCTAAAGTGATGCGATGGATTAAGATTTTTACATAGACACTTTTCACACTTCACACCCGCTGTTCCCCTATTATCTCAGGTTCGAGTGAACCCTGTTTGAAAGGAGAGACTCAAGGCAGCAAATAACCATTTGGCTGAGGCAACAATGGATCGAAATGGTCCCCAAAGTATGACAGCCTCCCAACACTCCTTTGTACTTCCTCCCATGAGCAGTCGGAACCTCAACGGATCCTCGTCCGCTTTGGACCGATATCAGTCTACCACTTCACTGTCCACCCCAGTGATGCCACAAAAACGAAACAGCAAATACATGAAATCGAAAAGCCGAAGACACGAGGACGAAAACGATACAGATTCTGTGCTCGAAAGATCGTCCAATCACGATGGCATAACTGGGTTACCACCGCATGAAAGAAGACAGAGGTCCAGTACGTTGGATTCAACCACCAAGTCTGAAAGTCAATCAACGACCAAATCGAAATCCGGATCACGAAGGACCTTCATGGTACGCTCAATTCTAAATTTTATTGCATCACGTTTTATGAAAGAACTTCCATTGAATTTGGGATTCGTGACCCAAGGTTCCTCTATCTTAAGGAAACCTTACTGGAAGCATTACCTAACGAAGTTGTAAGTTATTTCCGTAAACCAGTCATTTTGATCAAATCGAACAGATTTGCGGCATACTCAGAATTCAGAATTCCCGCTTATGGGACCATATTGTATTCCAGTACTCCTGGACGAAACTCGTGAATAGATGAATGGGCTCAGCTGAAAAAATATCAATTTTGAGTTAGATTTAAAAAGGCTTTGTTTCGACGTAATGCTCATAAGATTAAAATAATCCCCACAAAACTATCAACGGCGCCCATTCGAAAAGTAAATGGAAAGTGTATTCAGCATATTACTACTCACGTTGCAGTTAGTAGTGTAGCACTCGTTGCACATTTTATTCAAAAAGAGGATCATCGTAGAAAAAGTGCATGACAGAGATGAGAGACATTAGGGATGTAACCCAGTTAAATTAGGATACAATCCATTTCCTTCTGTCATGAAGTGAATGTAAAACTATGAACTCTTTCAAATTAATTCGGGAATGTCCGGTGTTTCCATTGTCCGTTTTCGGTACGCAACTCGGTGCGATAAGTGAACCACCTAAATTGCGTCCCGAATCGCATGCTCTGAGAACCCACTAATGATTCCTGGGAAACCTGAGGAAGGAAATGCTACTACTAATGCGTGATAGAAGCAGAACTGCATAAGAATCGCTTATCGGACCTAGTGCTGACACCGAATGTGGATCACTGCACTGTTCTTTAGGCAGATGGATGGTGAAATGCCTCCGAACGTTTCATTCACTTCCATTAACGATATTGCAAGCTCCCCCAAGAAAACTTTGATTTACAAGACACCAGAAAGAATGTTAGCAGACCTGTAGTTTTTAAATAACTAATAACTACATATTTGGTTGAAATGGTCATTTCGGTATTGTCAATTTTGATCTAATTTCTGAAACTTTAAAAACAATGTTTCAGCAATTTTCGTGTAATAATAGAGGAAGCTTCGTTTGTTTGCACGCATTACAGAATTTTCTTCGGCGTGGATTTTCACTCAGACACAAGCATCGAGAAAGCAAGATTTGTGACAATATGCAAACCTCAACATTTGACGCTCTACGCAGTGCCTCTTTGATGCAAGCACATCTGTCGGAGTACATGGCGACAGAAAAGCACTCGAATCGGTTAGTTTCATTGAATGAAACCGTTTGATCCCTTTCTTTACTGCTTGATTTTGTGGGTATAAAATTGTAGGAAATATTTGTGGATTATAATGCTTTCGCGACAAGCCATCTTGGAAGAGCATGATCATCTTTACGGCTATTAGGGTTGGTTAGTACTGTATTAAATACGGCTGTCAGACAGACTGAGCTTGTCTTCAATCATTTCACACCTTAATATCGCAACTCAACAGGGTTGTCAGGACTCGCTGACTGAATAGACTTGAGTCATGAAGAGTCGATCGCTAAGTGTCTGGTGAAGTTCGGTCAATCCAACAAGAGAAATAAACAAGCACAACAATATGAAAGCGTTCACATCAGACAAACTCGTTAGTCTGAGAGTGGATAACAAAAATGTGGGCTGCAATCAAATCGACAACTTTAATTGCCCGAGTTAGAATTCAGTTTGACTGTCATTTTATTCGCCCCTCGAGATATACCGTATTGGCTTGTTTTCCGGCTTAAACTCATCTCACACTTGTTGGTTTGATTGATTGTGACGTTCGTTTCGTTAATAATCAACCAATCCTAAGGTTTTATTTCATAGTTGATCTTTCGACCAACTATCCAGTTTTGACAATCACGTGACATGCAATAGACCATCTGGGTTTGTCTAAGTGGCCGAAACTGACCAATCTTCGAGGTCTAATAATAATGCATTGATTGTTAATGATGAATCTTAACAATGATGAAATCACTGCTATGTACTCTTTCTCAATTCAGCAGCGAAAGACTGCAGCAATATGGATACATTTGCAATTATCATAATTTCTTGGGAAGAAAACTGTGGGCGTTTCGTTTGATTAATCATTAATTGACTGACTACAGCAAAAATTGACTGGAATTCGAATACTCTTTATCGATTATGATTTATGTTCTCCTTTGTGCACAAAATGGTTCATACATGCAACACGGAAACCATAATTAAAGTTCATGTCATATCTGGTCATCACGATCGGTTAGAAAAACCAAAAAAATTTCTCCAAAATGAAAGCTTTCTTAAGGTTATTATAGAAGGGCGATAACATGAGCGAATTAGTTAGCAGGCGGTTGAATTCTACCATCAAGTGCGTCTATTACGTAGCTGACCCCGTCATTATCACAGGGATACCAACGACATCGTTGATGGAGATGTTCGCCCCTTCCGCCAAATGAAATTGTATCTGCCGCTTCAAGTGTGGATGCTGGACCATCAACATAGACAGGGCACAGAGACAGCTGCATCACAGAATGACCGAATACATCCCGATGTGGCTTAAGAAAGCGATGGAGTACAAGTTTTCAACCGTTGCGTCATCGAATGGTAAAAGAAGACTTGGAAATTTGAGAACAAAACATTTATTCGAACAAAAGTATTGTGTCGCTCCAATCCAAGCGTTTCAGGTCATCTACAACAGAACTGTCATAAAGTTACTGAAATTTGCCAGCGCTCTCAAACCCAAACTATGTATATAACTTGAATGGTTATCTTTTCCTTGATGATTGGCCTCTAAACTCATCGTCTATTTGGTATTCCTGTGCCTTATTTGCAGTTGTGATTAGTCATTCTGTCTTTGTCTCACAGTGGTTATCTCACCTTATGTGTAGCAATGCAGCGAAATGACCTTGGATACATTGTGCAAACCCACGTTTGTTTAGCAAAAACAGTCCTAGACGGAACCAAAAAAGAAAATTTCTACTCATTTGAATCACATCCACGCAAAATAAACCATACAAAGATAGATTATACATCTACTGGTGTAAGCGGCATCCAAGCTGGACACCAGCCTTTAAGCGGCCCCATCCCCAGCACAAAGAAAATGCTTTTGTCCATCGGAGCCCACATGTTGAGCATCAGAGGTAACATATCGCTATAGGTCCGCGCATTCCAATCGGCGATTGATCCAATCATTCGCACCGATGTTCAACCACATTCACAGTCGCACGCACTAACACATTCGGTAAATCAGATAAGCTCTCATTCATACCCTGTATCTAACCCAAGCAGCTAAACGGGATGGTGACGTGGTATGCTCCAATTGGTCCAGAAGATAATTGGATTTTTCCTCACGTGCGGGGGGCACATCAATCACAATAATTTAGAAGGCTAGCACAAATCCTGCTCGAATCGGCGATAGAAAACCGTCGTTTCGCTAAACCAAATAGCACTGGTTTGTGGTAATTTGTTGTAGTGAATTATGGCTGCTTCATCCTAATGTTTCACTTTCAAAATCACAAAAACAGAATAGCATTACAAAACAGATTTTGAAGTGATTTTTTCGACAGGAAATTAGATTATACCTTTCCTTGTTTGGAGTAAAAATGGAGGTGTTACGATACGGTATGTATCACTTCTTACAAATCCACTAATGCCGGCCGAAAATGCAGTAGGAATTGTATTTTTACCTTGAAATTTTGATAATATGATGTTGTTATGGGTCGTCAATTTAATCTGGACACATAAGAAGCTGTTTCATGTGATTACTCAATGAACCCTTCTCGCTTTGTTATTGTTGCGATAGTGCGCAGGTGGCTAACTGATGATCTTAGTTCTATGGTGATCGGGATTGAAGTTTTCTATAAAATAGGTTACTTATAAAACCAGGATAAAATGAATGAGTTATTAGGTTTAAATCACTGTAAATGTTCAGTACCCAGGTATTGCTCTTTTTCAATGATGACCAAGTGTTTACGAAATCAGTCAGCTGTTTTCTAATGCAAGCGAAGTTAGAGGGCAGAACTTAAGCATTAGATCATTTTACAGCTCCATAGAAAGCGGATTTCCACCTTGAAGGATAGATTTTCATTTCTACGAAAAAATATTCAAAGATCATTTTGGCCGATTCCAAGATGTCACATCGAGTGAACTGTCATTGAAATTATACAAAGCCCTATTTTTATGCGTGAGTGCTTTCACAATCATAGTTTTGTTTGATTGAACTGGTATACGCATTGCCGCATTTCTGATATCTCTCACAGTTTTCCTTGCAGTTCAACGAGTCAATGTTCTAGCCGTTATTCTACTAGGGATTCCGGGAAGTAGAAGCATGGTGTACATTGTGTTTAGGTATTCCGAAACGCTATCGTTTTCCCTAAGAGACAGGACATGTAAAGTAACTGTGGTAGGTCAAATTACATTTGACAGATTTCCCAATTTTATTCACTGTATGGAAGACATCTTGCACCCAACCCATCAGTGACACGAGAGTCCATTTGAAGATTTCAATGTGATTAACAGGAAATAGGAAAATCTTAGTTCTATAAACATGCATGTAGAAACTTAAGTATGTGTTGTATTATCCGAACGGCTGAGCATACTCCAATAATACACAGTCACGCCTCAAAGAAATAAAGTGTTGAAGTCAACTGTCATGCTATGTACACTTCCAAGTAAAGGTGAGGAGGTGATAATCCATTCCCAGAGTTTGCACATAAATTGATTCAGCCTGGAATTCAACGTTCAACTACAGGTTATCCATATTCTATCGGGAATTTGTATGCAAAATATCTGAGGTACGAGTATACAGTTATCCGATATACAAATAAAGAAAATAGAAGGCAGACTCTTCCTGAATCATTCGGTTTTACAATCGCCTTGCTATAGGTTATCCACGGTATCCTAAACGTTGGCTTATTTTCAACCGTACTGACATCGCTGTGTTTTCACAATTACAACTTATATAAAACGGAAGTATGATTGCAAACAAACAAAACGATGTCAGATAACCGGTCGCTTCAACTGAATTTTATTGTTGTGAAAACAGGGTTGTCTGCATTGTTTGATTGATGTATTCGTCAAGTGGACGGGTGAAATCAGGTGTGATCTGTTCCCATGAATTGTAATCATAGAAAACGGTGTAAAGAAGGAATTGTTATTTTATAGGATGAAAGAACAGTAAAAAATTTCATTCCAATCTTTTTCAACAAAACAACGATTTTATCGTTGCAGAAATATTATCAAGTGGCTGCTTGTCTCAATTTATTTTTGCCAACCACTCGGTTTAGGCTTGGGTTTCTACCCGTAACAGTTCAGTCCAGTTTGCAACCGGCGAGTGACACAGACTCCAATGAACCAAATAGTTTTTCTTCCATGGAAGATCTTCGTCCCTTGGGAGGAAGTTCCCGAAAGAAGGACCGTTTAAATAATCGCCAAGGGTCAAACGTTGATACACAAAGCGTGCGAAGTGGTCAGCTGAATCAACGTCCACCCCGTCCGACACAGACAGGTTCTCGAATTATCACCCCAAGGAACAACTCGCACATCACAACAAACACTCGTAAATTTGACTCCAAATGCTGTAGCGGTAAGGAAGAGGACGATCTCGGTCATATTATGGACAGTACACCGAGTACACCAACAAATGCTCCTCGACATGAGGCACTGATGCGACGTCCAAGAACACCAACATTGGGACGAGCTGCCTTACTAGTTCGAGCGGGCTATTCGCACAACGAGCGGGGCNGAACGCATTTCTGTCGGTCCAATTTGCGGGACGTCGGTCAGTCGAAGTTCCAGTGTTACTCACGATCTTCAGGAGAAAGCAATTAATTCGCTGGAAAAGTGAGTTCACTCTGTTGTGACAACTGCATCCATTAAACCTGTTCCACGCGTGTAAAAGGACGTGATTGTTATTGGCTTCAGTAGCAAACCGTATCGGACACTGCGATGACCGCATAATAAGATNTAACATTGGAGCGATTTCTAAAGCTAATCAACTACTATAAATGTAACCAAGCGAACTAAGCATGTTAAGGTGCGTGAGTTGAATGATTTACGTTGTACCGAAATAAATTGTTTCTTGGATACCTAAGCATTCAGAGCAACTGCTTTTGAATGCTTTCCGATTGAAGTCTCAGTTGCCGTGGAGAATTGTGAAATCATGTACAAAAGACACCATCGCTTCAGTACTTTATTGCACATACCCGTCGGTCTGTCCGATGAGTTCCACAGTTGCGTTGGAAGAAGTCATTTTGACACGTTGATTCTGTGTAACAAATACTTTTTTAATGATTTAAGTAAATTTTCAAATCATTCAAAGCCTGCACAAACCTGATGCGGGCAGATCGTCCATGGAAATCGTATGCATTCTGAGATTATATTACCAGTGTCATGCGTCGTACAGTATATACTGTAAATGAATTATGGGAAAACCCAGTTTCGAAAATCTGCATTCATTTATGAATGTTACCGGATAGACTTTCTCGGTGTGTAATATTTTTTGCGGTTGGCGATTAGTGGATCAGGCTGTGTGGTTAGATTATGAGAAGAAAGGAAAACATGAAAAAACCCAAGGTTCATTTGACTCTCGGTCGCGCAGCCGTCGTTCGGAAACACTGGGTAACACGGATTAATGCAGTACTCGCCTATCATCTACCCGTTATCTTGGCCTTACTTTTAACGGGTAGTTCCTTCTATCCACTGCTTTCCTCGTTAGTCAACCTAACGGACGGAAAGAAAATAGCAACCAAAATCAATGCATGTAAGTACAAGATAGATTTGGTAAAACAAAACCTATTCATTGAATATCCTTTGGGCAACATAAAGCTAACAAAACATATGAATGTTGGAAAACTGTCAGGAAGTTGCAAGTTTTTATTAGTGAGTATTTTGTTTTGGTCCTTCCCATAATATTTTATGACGAGTGTACGTGCATCAGTTAAACACAACCCCAGATACCGAGAGGCATATTAGATGGATGTGCTATGATCTGCTATCAGTTGATAAAAAAACTTCTCATACTTTTATGGGGGATGATAAAGACACTAATCGGTCGATGCTTTCACATCGTTCAAGGTACCATCATAGTCGAGGTTTTATCTATTGCTTTCATCACCCACAATTTAGGATATATTTCCTTGCCTTATGATTGATTTTTATTGTAATTTTTTCTTTCACCTTTTAATTGTTCATTAACACAAGAACACCCATGTGACCTATTGACCAACGATGTCAATTCTAGGGGGAATTCGTCGTTTATGTAGCAAATTAAGCGTGAACTGAAGAGCTACGAAGCGTTGGACTGCTGTGCCGACTAGTCTAGTGCTAGTCTAGGGTCTAGTGCTCAGATGAGCGAAGTCAAAAGCTCTCAACACGCTCGTCAAGATGGATTGTGCTATATTGTGTAAATATCGTGTAGATAGGAAACGAAAAAACGGTGTAATCAGCTGTCCGGTGACCAAGTGGGTAGCATGTTTCCGTTCTGCCCATGAGGTCCCGTGTTCCATTCCCAGTTGGGTCGATGGATTCGCATTGCTGAGGAGACTCAACCAGGTGGAAACAGCTGTTCAGTGCTTCCTAGGTTTTCAGTTCACGCCTCACCTTCCATATACACGATGAATTTCCCCTTTGAAGTTGAATCAAATCCTCCATTACTCACATGAATATCAGTGATGCCCAAAATGTTTTGTTTTTTCACTTCCGCGTATACAATAATTTAATTTTACGGGTCAAGGAAGTAACCTTCGGATAACTGCCATAGAACACAAAAGATGGGAGACGGATAGACGGTGATACTAACATCCCGTAATCCTGGATTGTGAGTGGGTGATCTTACCGCTTGATCACCACAACCACCCCATGTTGACTAAGCAATTCTACATCAGGTGATAGATTCAAAGTTATCATTTGACTACCGAGATGTCAACACTGTTGTTTGATAAAATAAATAAAAGATTTCAACAGAAAATGTTGAAAACACTTTTTTCAGTTAAAAACAAAAAAATTACTCTCTAAGTCAATGCATCTGCCGTCAGATTCAAACTGCTTCGCCTGAAGTAGATTTTAAAATTTTCGCCTTGCACCGGAACTACATCACGTGGAGGTTCAACGAATGACTCATTGATGTAATTCTGGTAAAGAGTTCTTCAATATATTGTGAGAAATGCATGAAAGTGGACCACAATTACATTTCACTAGTGTGTCGAAGCATTTAATTATTGGTTCGGAATGGCATCTACGTATTGGTGAAATTCCTCCATAACTTTTATCGCCAATATTTTATTCTGTTATTCAATTTTCAAAGCGATAAACCTCAATTTTTGTGATGTAGGTGTGTTCAAAATCTTTTGTATGCTTTTTTTGAACTTCAAATCGATAAATGGGAACAGAACACCCACAAACAATACTTTTACTAATCCAGTTTCTAGTAGACTGATATTCTTGAGTATCATAAGCAGAGGAGCTGTTTTATAGCACTTTCTGATAAAATTTCTTTTCAGTTCATCCGACATACTTTCCCAAACTTCCTTCTTTGCTCATCAATGTGTTCACAGCTCGTGTTATTCAACCTCCACATTAACGAAACAGGACAATGAAACTGGTTTGACCCGTCCGTGCAGCCCACGAGCAACGCCGTCATCCCCACTTACTGTGCCATCACCACGTGTTCAATCATTACAGAGGAAGCCCAAGCACGCGTATGACTGCGTCCCGGACGAGCAACAGTCTAGCCTGGAATGTGAACGTCCAGCAACCCTGGGTGATTTGCGACCTAACCAGATGGCATGCTCGATGATTTTCACGAAAGCTTATCAGCGCTCACTGACAAGCAGTGATAGTGTCACTGGTGACAGCAGCAGAATCTGTAGGATGGAATCAAAGACTAAATCGAAATCGAAATTTGAGACACGAGGCTCAGACGAGATGAGAGAGTCAGAATACATGTGTACACGGGAGTGGCGACAACATTTTTGGCATGATCCAGAAGTGGGACGAAATGAGAAGGTATTAACAAGGAATCCGGTACAGGGGACAGCACCGGATCCGTCTCAGGGGATGACCAGCTCTAGCACATGGATTGACAAACCAGTGGTATCCCATCGATCCGAGCCTGTGATTAGTACAAAAATGGCTCACGGTGGTTACTATGAGGGTGATTTGAGTTTGAACGAAACCAATAAAGTGCTCCTGAGCCCAAAGTGGACCAAAGTGAGTAAATCCACTACTTATCACAGTAAAGAAAAGATAAAACGACTCCGATAATCGTTTTTAAACTGTATATAATGACCGAAGGAATCCCAAGACACGTTCCACGGATGTTTCAGGGCCATACTGTTGGCGTCTTTCCCGAAAGACACGGCCCAGTTGCTTCTACTCCATAAAATTTGAAAAACTTGATAGAAAATGTGTTCAGTGCAAAAAGCCAAATCTACAAATTCTCCATGATTATTTTTACATGATTTTTTGTCCGCAGCATTTCCTGGTTTGGGAGCCAGAGAGATGTTCAGCAATCTCCGCTTTCTTGTCACTGTTGTTAAGAACTTTTCTAGGTGAGGCCATTCTGCATTCTACCAATGCGGTCTTTCAGATCTACCGTCAATTGTTACCCGACTAGGATAATGTAAAGCGTTGCATGAGAAATATCCGGAGAGAAGACTGTATGCAAGACGAAATTGATGCGAATAATGATTAAATCAACCAATAGAACGACATCTCTAGTGATTTGGTATTCGGTAAACCTTGTAGTTTATATTACCCCTAATGTACGTTTTACATGAAAACCATTAGGATGCACGCTACTTCTGTCCCCAAACCAGATATCAATAGCTGGTGCATTTCTTATTCTACCGGAAACCATCACAAGACAAATGAGATAATTTTGTACGTCTTTTAAGTTGCAACACATCTTCACGTTCATTCGAAATCAAATCACTGATGCACAAGACTTAAAAAGCATTTCACGAAATCCACACATTCTGACAACATCCATGACGTGAACAGTTCTCTCATGCGTGATACATTCCCAGTGAACTAGGAAGATGCAGTGAAACGAATTGTCTAATCCAAGCACAAGCTGTTATATCACTGTTTTATGTGTCATCTCGGATTTATAGTTAGCGAATGAAATCGCCCCCAGAATTACTAAGGATTAAAAATTACCCCAGAACTGTTTCAAATAGGACGTTCTCAAAACAGTTTTAAATTAAAGAAAACACAGGGAAACTATACATCAAAACACGAAACACGTTTACTATGAAACCTGCTGCAATAAAAAGTGACGAATTTGCCCTGGTCATTTTACCCTGTTTTCAAAGCGGTAAAAAAATGTAACCTCTCATTTAGTGAGACCTTGCCATTTGTAATTTATTTTCTGAATTCAGCTGGAATGTCGTGCACATAATGGAGGGACCAGTTATGTATACATATGTATGAGTGTATGCTTTATTCAACGAGCGACGCCGATTCGACTGAACTTTCCGCTCACCACTTCTTGATGTGACTGAAAGAGTGCGTTCGTATGACCTTTACAAGGAATTGCTCTCATTTTAGTCAAAGAATGGTCACTCAAAACGGTTATACCGGATACTCTCAAATCTTCTAATCTTGACGAAAACAAGCCAAAAACGACTTATGACAAGAACTCTTTTGACACTGTGATTAGAGTGTAGTTTTACTACTACGGTCACCTTAGATGTTCCTATATCAGCAGCCCGCGAAATAGTGCAGTTTTTTAAACTGGTGTTGCAAGTAATAATTTGCCGGTAACTGTAACGTGTTCTTATATGGAAGCGTAAGGAGAACAGACCGGATGACGTCCGTTGTGTTTGTGTTTGTGGGTATATCTAAATAATTACCTGAGATTTCAGGTTAGTTCGCATCAAAGTCAAATGAAAACTTCTATTTCTCCTAAATCTGTCACATTGGAGGATTTGATTACTGCATTTACTTGGCGTTTACGCATGTTCGTTTCTGAATACAGCTAAAGAAACAGTTTAAATGGGGACTTTTAACTTCAGGTAACCAAGTAGCTTACTTCTTGCATTTGATGAATAAAACAGCTGATCACCTGCTGCGTGTGATGCAGCAGCACTTCCGCTTTTATCCTCAATTAATACCTGAAGATCCCAATTCAAGCAATTGACAAGATCTACGATCTCTGGTATTATTATTTTTATTGTGTTTGAACTATCCAGCGCGTGAGAAATTTTTACGGAGCCTTTTGACCGAACACTCTCATCATGTTCATTAATATTTATGTGCACTTACGTCTTGCCTACAAATGTGTCCCATCTCGAATGAAAACCTCTTTTGTTTTACCACATTTAGCTTTTACCTTTTAGCAACTCTGAACACATTGCCTTCGAAAGGATTAGTGTACCTATGCTTATGCCTCCCAAACTACCATTGTATTACCCATGTATTTATATATCATTTTTGATGATGGAAGTTCACATGATAAATCATGATATCTTTGCAGATGCAAACGGGAAAGAGAAACAAAGGCAGAGACGAATTTGTGTATTGCTTATTGCTATTCCGGGTACCTATAGAGAGAATGTTCGGGTTTCACCAAACATCATTCATCATCAAAATACTGCGAAGTTGTCCCATCTTTATTGGAATTCGTCAGGAGAGTCTACTAAATTTCGCATCACTACCGGAACTGAACATGCAAGTGAAGGCTAGACCAGTGGCAGTTCAATAGAGTGAATAAATAGCTTATTTAGTTCGTATTGCTGGTTTTCTGGAGTTTGCACGTTTAATTCCCATATGCATTAAGCAATCTTTTCTGGTCTTCAGTGGTGGATTCACTCATTGGGAGTGCTTAGGCACGACTGACGAGTCCAAACGAGGAAGGAACAGCTGTTCATTGTTTTTGTTGATGACCAAAACCAATTTTAAAACAAAAAATGCATTCACCCTACAGGGAATCGCAGAACAAGCAAAAGATGACCCTATTACCTCTCCGGTGGTCGAAAAATAATCCATTGTTACAGATTCCCCAGAAATTCAAACTGCAAACTCTGTGAAAGGTTTTAACAGTTTGATCCTTCGCAAGATTCACGAAACTCGCGATAGCTTTCCTTTTTGTTTTTACCTTTCATCAATTTCCCACCTAAAAATAATTTCCTGCTTTATGAGATTGTTTAAAACCAGATTTCAATTTACCTTTCGAAAATAAAATAAATTTGAATTGCAAATTGACTTTTGTAGCATTTTTCCTTTTTCGGGTTATAATTTATCTGTTTATACCAAACAGTTGTCAATTTCCAAATCCCCATAGGCCTGTTTTTCCTTTTCTCGCTCTGATGCACCAATAAAGTCTGAGGGATGAAATTTCTTTTTTGAAAACCTTTGCGTCAGTTATCGACCTGTATTTATTTATGAACGAACCGAAAACACACAGATGAGAACAAAAGGTACGGAATTCACTTGGATTTTGCTCATATAGAACCGGGAATGCACAGCTAATGTTTATCATTTGAAAGAGCACTTCATCGATGAGGTGTGCTGTTATTGAATGGAAATTGAATAAACAAACGGTTCGCTTCGCTCACTTTGCACACCACACTTCCGATTGATCAATTTTCACTCATTCATTAACCACATTCAATTTTGTCACGTGATCAATGGTCAGACGACAGGTCCAACTAACGAGACGCTTCACTCTCACGTGGGTGCACAGGCTTATCCCATTTATTGGACACTTCGCAGTATGGAATTTGCAGTGATTCTCTTCCTCTTTCTCGATAGATTTATGTTGTTATTTCTGGTGATGTTCATTCTCCCAACCCCAGAAATGCAATGCCGTGTGTTGTAGATGTTTGTAAATAAAACCGTTTCTATCAACTAATGCCAGTTCCCACAACGCATTGATACAAAATGAAGCAAGAATCATGTATCATGAAAAAAGTTCAGTGGCAGAATCAAATCATAAAATGTGGGGAAAACTCTGTGGATGATACGTGTTAGTCATAATCCCAGTGAAACTCCGCTTATCTTGTTACCAAATACTCTGTTAAACGGTTTTGTGCACGAAGTGGATCGGCTTTCTGGTCTCACCTAAATGTCTGTTTTGGCTCAAGATATTGTATATAATGCATTAGGAGGAGTTATAGAAGCCTTAAGGGAAAATAATGATTACGCAAATGATTTACGTACGAAATTGGGATGAAAATGCGTTGTACTGAGGACTGAGGACGTTTCAACTTGCGACTGTCCCATGGTATGAGCGGTGGGAAAATGAGCGGCATTTCAGCAGGGTACATTTGACCTGATCCGAGGATGGCGATTCATGGAATGGAAGAACATCGCTTCATCAGTGGGTTTTATATTCTGGGTCCCCAAAACAACTGAGGTTACACACTAATAGATAAACTGGTATTGTAGTATCTTGTATGAAGTATCAAATGTTCGTGATCCAACGAAGTCCGGACACATTCACTATCATCTATGCCGGTAGATAAAATATTTTAGTTCCGAGGAGTTCGATCATTGTTACACCCAGGTACGCATTATTTCCAGAGTTCCCCGACTTCTTTTTCTTCAATCTGTTGACGGAAAAAATGAACACATTAATTAGCTTTTATGATCAAGAACGTAAACGTAACAGACAGCTGGATTTCGAACTCCATACGAAATTTCAAAGAACTAAGCAAGATGAGGCGATAAAGCTGAAATGAAAGCTGCGCGATTTGTCAGTAAAAGTATAGTTCGCATCCCTTATGACCCATAGGGAAGCAATCATTTCTGATATGAAGCGGTCGATTTCAGCTTTTTCCCTCCTCAGCAAGCGATGCGGGTGCCACGCATTCCTCCAGGTTCAGGTCATTTCTTCCCATTGGCTTGCAGCCTGGTTTAACTAGCATGTGTATTGCGCGTTACGTCGCGATGTTGTCGCAACAGTTCATCGTAGTCAGTGTTCTGAGACAGCCCATTATTCATGGATAGAACACACAGATCTCATACATAACCATATTAGTTTTCCCTAATTATTGTATCCTACCTTTTTAGAGGGATAATTTACATCTGAGACATAATTCAGTTGCTAACCTCCGGGGAGTACGAGCAAAATAATTTATATTTTCTAACTATCTCTCTTTTTGTCTGCCGAATATTTTGATACACGTCAAAATATTTGTCATAAGCAATGAGGTCCGTTCTGTAAACTTCAGTGTGCAGAAATTATCACTACGGACAGAAATCCGTTTAGGCCTGAGTGAAGATAAATTTGAGTGTCACTTTTGGTCCACTCCAAGTTTCCCTCTTCATCTAAAATCTGTAGTGAAGTATGGCCAGCAAATTGTGATGTTAGGACAACCAAAACTTCAAAACATCAATTTCTACGTTTTGGAAATTTGAAGCATTGAATCTCCGTTATCCATTTAATCAATACAGAAAGGATACAAATGTCGCCAGATATTAAATCATCGCAGTTAGTGATTTAAACTAACAGGTACATATACAGCACATGGGTTTGTTTAGTTATGGTGAAAGAACGTGTACACGTGTAGAAAGATTACGAACTATAGAGCTAGATCGTTAACTTTACAGTAAGCGGATTGATTGTATCAAAAACAATTGTGTGTGTAAGGTCAAGTGAGAAGCGTTCCTTCTCTAGGTGGCAAAAGCTTAGCATTGCGATTAGAAAGAAACATTAGGATCAACTGTGTATTCCATTTTCATAACATGTTACACAACAGATTTCTGGTAATTACTAGACCATCAAATATCAGTTGCGTCATCCATTTCATCAACCATTTTGGAATATGTTCATCTGTTGTGAAAGGTGATCATTTGTCCTGCCTATGTACGCGTCACCGCAACTGCAGGTGAACTGGTATACAGTGTGTGAGACGGAACTGGTTTGCCAGCCATGTTCACATTTGTCCAACTCAATTCCTGGAGTGGAGGCAATGAGTCTAAGTAAAGCAGCTGGGACTGTACGGTCTAGAGCTGACCTCAACATACGGTGCACATCATTGTAAATGAAAGTCAACCATTGAGAAGATAAGATGAAATATTAATATCTCGCGACATTTCACTTTTTCTGCATTAACGAGATCAATCCCTTCACCTGCTCGGGAAATCGAGCATTGAATTTCTACAAAAACGAACGCTGGTTTCAAATATCATCATGTTTCAATCCTACATGCTTAACGGACCGGTTATTTTTCTTTTTGTCCGGGCACCAACGTGATACATAATATTTACAATAATGCCACTTGATAAACAGTTTTTTGATCACACGGTTTCTTGCTACTTAAATCAATCAAGTAGCAGTCTGAATAGTTCAGCATTGTCGACTCACTAATAGGATCCGAATCTAACTCACGGTCGTCAAAGTCCAGTGGCATAACCAAGTGTGTAGTATCTCATGTAGATCTAAATTAAAATGCCGCCAAAATGACCCCCTTGTGTTTTATTCCTCACTCTGCTTGCTTGGATTTAATCTGTCAAAAGCTCGAGTGTTCTGCAGCGATGGCAATTTCTAACAAAAGTGAGACAGTCGTACACGGCTTCCGAGACCTTCCAATGACATTTGTGACATCATCACATAATAACACTTATGGGTGATGGTGACCAAATGGTAAAAGTCATCGGTATAGTGATACGGAAGTCCCGGGTTTGAAATGCTCCACCGCTGCCAACCTTCTCCATTTCTATATTTTACCAGACAGCCTTTGTATGCTCGCAGCTCCCACCCTGAATGTTTATTGTACATTTGTGTATTCAATAAATATAAAGGAAGTAAAAAGATATTCTAAAGACGTTCATTTGTTCATTCAATGAGCCCAGTATTTTTTCCTATTTAGAATAAAGAGAAGATAAATACTAGGAGTAGTTACCACAGCTTTGTTATCTTCTCTGTCTCTATTAGGTAGAACAATCTGCTATTTATACAAGATAATTTTGGTACACAACTGGGTCCAACGGACGCAGTCCGTGAACGGGGGAGAATTGGTTGCGAACAATGACAATTTCACTGATTGCGTTCGAAATTGTTGTGCACACAAAATAGGATGACAAAACTTTGCTGCGCTGAATGCCAACAGCCTGAAAATCATGTCACATAAGAAAGTTATTACGAAAAAGAGACAATGATGTTTCCAACTGTCCTGAAATGTTTTGCAATTCATGACCTATGGATTTCTTTTGTCAAAAGGGGACGACCGATGTTGTGTAGTGTTATTGACTGAAATAACACTCGCGCATTGTTCTCAATTATCTTTTTACGTAACCTCATAGTTAACTTATTTCTTTTTGTAGAAAGTATCATGTAATCTTATAAACGTTTTGCAAATCACTGTAATAACGATCTTTTCAGTTCGCGTTGTAACATAATAAAGATTGACCGTTTTCCAAATAAAAATGCAATCATCTTTCTTTGGCCTATACTTCATTCCTATTTTGCAAAGCCTCCAAAGGTAGGAGGTGCTTTGAATTTAAAGAAATATCAGCTGCCTAATCAATTTTTCTCTTTGGTTAACTGAAAATTGCTTAAAAACGTATGTGTTGAACACAGCGTAGAAAGCGTGAAATAAAAATGTGGGAAGCAGTGTACAGCTGTCGTCCTTTTTGGACATCATCAGTGCATTGCCTATCGAACTACTCAGAAACCTACAGATATGGCTTATCCAGACAAATATATAATCATCAATTAGCATCCGTGCTACACCATGTTCTGTTGAAATCTACCTTTGAAGTGTATAGCTAGTGCTGTGTCGATCTCAAGGCATACAAGTCTAGCACAATATGCTTTGTTAGTACAGTAGAGAGTTTGGTCGTGTGGGCCTACATACGCTTATCATTTTACTTTGTCTACGTGAGAGCCTATCTACCGTAAAAACAAGAGCATGTTTTAACAAAATTGTAAAACTTGAATGTTACATATAACACGGTAATGTAAACTTCAACTATCATAAATATTCAGTGTTCAGGAGGAAGTGGTTCCTTAGCATCACCATGATTGAGTTATTGTTACGCAGTCTGCAAATAAAATTCTCACAGACCACCCAGCACGATGAGGGATCAGGCACGAAAGCTATGGATGACACAATCACATCCTGACCGTCGTCAATAGCTCTTACGGGCTCTTTGCAACTGGGTTTATAACTGAATCATCAAACTCTGCCTCATTATAAATAGGTTTATTAGACGAAAATGTGGCAAAATCTCATTTATGTAAATAAGGCCTAAAGTTATCCTACATCTCAATAGACCACCTTATTCGGTAAAACCGATTTCAGATTGTGTTCTAGTTCGTTATCCTCCGTCTTTCAAAATTAGCTCTAGTGGCACAATATTCGACTGAACCAGTTTAGCCCCTGATTAAGTTTTGCTTTCAATCAAAACCATCACGACATGTGTTATAGCATGTTCGGACCAAAAACTGATACACAAAATTAGTGTATACAAATAGGTACTATAGAAACACCGTATAGGCTTGTGCGAAAAAATACAAACAGCTCAAATCGCATATGTTTTCCGAGGGGGAACACACCAAAGAGTAGAGCATGTGAAATAGAACATGTCTTTGATTGCTGTCTATTCATTCCTCTAAAAGGTAACGCTATGAATGTTTAAAACATTTAGAAATTGGACAGTATTTTGTATGTGTGCATGTGCACGCATCGTTTGGCATGCATATGGTCGACTTTAAAGATCAGCTGATAATTGGGGAGCTTCGCTTTGCCACCTAGTATTTCCGGTGTTAGGCTCAACTTATAGGGGGTTACTACTCGTAATGACCAGTGCGTTCTTCAAAACTTTGCAATCCATTTCTTTTGAACCTCACTGGTTACCTCGGCTTCCACCAATTCAGTAAACAATTTGTTTGTCTACTGTATTTTATTTCTTTTTATTCCGGATTAGCTATTCGGTGACCACCTAAAGGTGCATCGATGAATTTATCTTGTAGGCTTGCACCATAAATTTAATTTGACAGTTCAATGCATGATCTGAGATATGGGAACTAGTGTCCGCTTAGGAAAATGAAGGGTGCGTATACCACCCAGTTGTGTAATTCAAAACAATAAAAGAAAAAAAGAGTTCTTTACTAAATCGAGATCAAGAAACCAAACTTTATTTTAGCTGGATACATATCATGGACAACCAATGCAGTTTTCCCATAGTAATAGTATTTACGTCACACAACTTCTGGAGAAGCAAGACAATGATAAGCCTCTGTGAGAGTAGTTGAGGAGTATGTAACTTGTTTAAGTGATAACAACGGTGTTGAAATTCCGTTTTGGAAAACATAACTACGCTATCAACTTTACAAAGGAAAAAGGGTCAATAAGTGTGTTCAAAGAGTAAACGGACATTGGGAGAGTTTAGTGATGGTGGCCGTGGTCATCAATTTCGCTATCACTTTATTTTACTTCCCTAACACTGTTATTCCGACAAACTGCGCGATATTTTGAAGTGAACAGCATAGCACTTTCCCTCAAGTGCAATGGAGAAGACCAAAAACAATTGCTAAACAAATTCACAATCGTCATATTTGTTTTCAAGTTGCCGTAGTGTTAGTTCCTCTGGTCGTTTTCGTGGAAGGTCATTGAACGATGTTGATGTGACGTAAGCTGGGGAAGAAATAAGTTGTCACAGGAATACACCATTTGCTTAATTGACTGCAAACGTTACAGACAATTCCATAGTATAACTATTCTCTCCCGGTCGTAAAGACTGGTGAGGATCGATGGAGGGCTAATACTCCACAAGGGTTGCAAAAATAGAAAATAACGACTCATTTTCTTCTGATCCTTTGGGGTTTGCTATTTAATGATAAACTGTCAACTGACTCTTTCAAATTCACAAGCACTGATGATGTCACCTCGGCTGGTGATGAAACGTTTGCAAACAAATTGCCAAGCTCAGAGAACAGACGAAATGGAATTCACTTCACCCGAGCTACGAGAACCAATTTGCAATATTTTGTCCAATGCACAGGTGTTTTCAAAGTCGTTCCCTAAGACATTGAGGAGGACAATTCAATGTGAACGCAATGGATACTATTCTACGAAACGAATATCACAATAATCACACTTACTTTCTTCTGTATTTCTCTGTGGGCAATTTGAATAAAAATAAATGAACCGTAATCCATTCGTTCTCTATCTTCTTTGTGTTTTCATACTTACGGATCAATCTCACTTCAACTTCGTTAAAAATGAAATAATTTGTTGAACTTAGTCTCATTTGACCGGTGGTGCTTCCAAACTGCTATACTTACATTCAATTTCACCTATCGATATATTTATATTTTTCTTGTTTTATTCACCCGATCTCAAAAATATATATCAAGAAGACCGGAATGATGTTAGGCCGAGGACCCAGCTCGAGTTCTTCTACTAAAATCGGTCCTGAGGATCACAAGAAAGAGTCCATCAAATCACGCAGCACGAAGTCGAACTATTCAAAAGGCAAAACTTCCAGCAGCCAGCGATTGATGCTATTGAACTGTCCGGTAAACGAACTACACCCAGCTGTGCGGCAGAAATTCACGAATGCTGCCTTACAACCCACAATGCCAGATGTTTACACTGGATCCACTTGGTAAGTTTGGGATAATGTGGGGACATTGTCATATTCATATTCTAACCAAAGTTAGGGGCTATCCTGAAACGGTTTTCGTGTGGATTGAACAATGCAGTTTTAATCCAAAACCTTGTTCTCATAAACTATGTGTCAATAACATTATTCACTTTACGTAATCCTTCCATCATTATACATATACTAAGATGCGTACATAAATCGCATTTTAAACTACATAACTCTTCAGCAGAACCCGGTTTACCCCTCCGACTGTAGGCTTCTACATTTCTCTATATCATTGTTTGCACTCCGTAATTTCCCACTAAAAGATTTCGTCTAACCAGATTGGGACAATGAATTGTTTTGCTGATTACCATACTTTGCAAAATTAATAAAAAGTGATTATTTTAACGAGGGTTTCTTCATTGAAAATACAACTACATATGTATATTTAGGGGAGGACGCAGGAGTCAATTAGAAATTACCTGCCTTGGATTAAGAAAATGGATGCGATGGGCTCCGAACACACAACCTGAAAGGCTTATGCAATTCACTGCTTCACCACGTAATCATCATCTGACAATCATCTGATAACTCTTCCATTCACTTCGTTTTTTCTCAACACAAACAAGGACCTTCGGTATCATGTCCTCCTTGCCCCGCTATGTTGCAAACAAACATGCCCACCACATTTAGACTAAACTCGGACAAACAAAATGCAAGAAATGACATTTTTGTATGCACATGTATTAGTCAACACACGTGAAGATGGATTCTAAAGGGAAAAACTAACCCCTGGTGCCTGACACCATGGTGAAAACTCATAATTCAGATTGGATGACCTTTTATTCCAGGCAACCTAAATTAGCATAACCACAGATTTAGTTTCTAGCCGGAATAACATTATTCGCGAAGGTGTGGCTGAAGTGATCGCTCGTCTGGGTAACACCTGGTCTCTGTGTGTCAGTTTTGATGCCCCAATCAACACCTTTACCGTCGCTACATTAAGTCCAGATTTATATTTAAAACTTTCAGTGAAACTGATGAACCGTAAGGCTTAACTTGCAGAAAACATGTTCCCCGAAACTCATCATACTAAATGAAATTGTGCAGTCAATTTTCCGGAAGATTAACAGCAACAACGTATTCTAAAGACAACGTAGTAATAATAATAGTCAACAGAATACGTTGTCTAAACTGTCCTGTAACATATGTCAGTCATACGTTCAGAAGCGTAAACAAACGAATAGCTGAGCACATGCCTCTAACGAAGAAGATTCCAAATGATGCAGCCGGTTGAAATCGATTGGAACACAATTCCGCAATCGGTGGTCACGCAATCTGCGAAGGATATGCAGTTAATTTTAAAAACCCGCATATTCTAAAGCGTGCTTTCAGAAGTCGCAAGGAAAGTTTTCTAGCCGAAGCGCTTCCGATCAACACTAAACCTACGGCAATCAATCGATGCGGTGGGGCAATCATTCGTCAGTTATGACAACATTTGACACTTGTGCACATAAAATAGTCTCGTCCCCACCCAACTGCCAAATGACCAGTTCACACGTTCCAAAATAAAAGATAATATTGCAATGCCGCACGACTTATATCCAGAACGATTTCGCTGCATCTCAACATGGTGCATACTGCAGAAAATACAATATTTATATAGGGATTTAGCATGATAGCAAAGAAAAGTAAAAAATAATGAAACAGACAAACATTAAAGGGTGAGGGATAAAAGAACTGTGTTATAATGATAAGGACAAACTATCAAAGTTATTTTTGTTGACACAAGAGGGCTTCCATCGAATGATAGCAGTCGCTTCTGCAAACCTTAGCAACCTTGCGATTCGTGACTTGTAGATAATCTGAAACGCTGTGCTTCAGTCTTTCTGGTGTTGCCTTATCAGAAGATGTTAATCTATGGATGATGACAGATTCTTGTAGTTTCTTGTAGTTGATTCTTGTTGTTTCGACCGTTGATTCTATGCTGCGGACTTAACCCAGATTGCGCCATCTGACTTTCGACCCAATTCAGAATACGTTCAGACACCCGGTTGCGTAATGTTTGCTCTGTGCCACCCAAGTAGGTCGACCCACACCCATATTGAATCAGAGTTGGCGTACAGAGGCAGATATTCTTTTACCGTGGGTGTGGGTATTCCAGTTTTTTGATAGACGATTTTGCGGTTAGCTGCATATTAGGTTCGAGCGATTGCCGACCTCAGTCGGTTTTGAGCAAGTAGCTTACGTCATCACCTTTGAATGTGAGGCCTAACGTGACTTAATAATTTTACAACTGACGCAATCGTTTCTTTTACAATTCTTGGTTTGCTAAGTTTATTAACGAGCGCTTCGGGGTCAGCGTTTATGCTAACATCTCCCGAAGGTTTCATAGTTCTTGCTCAGGTTAGTCTTCCGTGCAGCTCATCATTGTTCTGTCGAATAGCGTCCGAACAAGACCACGTTTATACTCCAGGGGCACAAAGCCCTCGAAGTGTAGTTACTGATCTTTCGGTAACCGGATCGGGTGATCGTAACATCTTCTTTTCGCCGCATTTGCATGGCATAATCTTAAGGTCAAACCAATTTCACTCTTCCCAACCACCCGTCGAACCATCGCCAATACACACACATGCGTGAATCACATCCGAGTTCTACACAATGTAGCATCCCAACGCCTTATTATTGCTTGTGACATTAGATTAACCGACTAAACATCCTGAGAAAAGCCTACCAAGAGGTTCGAAAAGTTGTCACCAACGCCTTGTGTTTAAGAGTTTTCCCTCTTTATGGCTAAGACAAGCTAATTTCCTTAATAATCATGAGCACAACGCCTAAGTTGTTCAGTGCAATCCGTTCCATCCATGGATCTCGTGTGACTAACTGTTATACTTTTTCTCACCTCACATGCATTAGTGTAAGTATTATTATTTTACACTGGATTCACACTGTAGTAAATCGTTAATTGGATTTTCGACATATCAAAAGGAAATTTCCCTATACCTGAAATATTGTATCAGACTTCCTCGGGGAAATATATGCTCCCTCTGGATGGGAATCAAAGTTGTATCTATGACTGGCTAAAACAAGCCAGGTAAGAAAATCAGAGAATACAAGGCATTTCTAACGACATCGTTTGCCCAATGCCAACTCAGAGCTGTTCCGTTGTATCATCAACCTACATAAAAACCCTCTTTGTACGTTGTACAATCACAAACAAGACTTGTTTTCCTCTGTAATTCATGTTTTTGTTCACAAAGCAAGCACACCAGCTGGTGAACAAGCGGTGTGTTGTGTGGACACTGCTTTGCACTTTGCGTGACACAGTGCTGCTTCCCCGTAGAACAGCGGATTGAGAAATGAAAACAATCTCAATGCAGCTTCTGGCTTTGGAGCAATGTCCTGAGCGGGAACGCATTATGAGAGTGAGGCATCTTCAGTTTTAATTGATTCACGTTAATGAACAGATGAGTTTACGACGAAAATTCAAACAGTGCAATATAGCAGATAGGAGCATGCTCAACGGGCTGATGTAAAATGTTCAAATGAATCAACCGAAGATCTCCCATGAACCACACTAAATTTATAAGGAATCCGGTAATTTAATCAATACGCTTTTGTTCAATACCGTAAGTTGAGCCACATAATTTCAGCTAGTGATTGGTCAATATTGCGAACCCCAATATTTTGCTCTAAAGCATTCAACAATATATCACTCGCCCTGTCTGCAACTTCGTTGACGGAAAATCGGTGTAATGCATACGGTTGTGGGAAAGTTGTACGCCGCTTATCGGGATCAACAGTAAAAACATTACCTCCGTGTTTCTAAGGGTGTCCAGCTTCAATCACATTAGGAGTCTTCTTACAATTCAGTTTAACAAATGTGAACAGCAGATTTATTGTTTCGTTGCAGAAGCTGATTTCATGAATGTTGCTGGATGAATCTTAGAAAGCATCACAAAAATGAACCAGTTGTCACGGCAACACTATGCAAATAAAGTTGGTTTTATTATTATTTATTGACCATCTCCGGCTTTTTTCGCCAAGCTAGAGTTTTTGTCTTGGCTCAGTCTTAATCTTACTTTGCAACACGGCCTAACAGGAGTCCAATGACCCTTAGAATAACTACCTATTGTCTGCTGTAAAGTTTACTCTCGTCTAACGCGAAATGTTTGGTTGCGAAAAGTTTCCAACAAACAAGAAATCAAATTCCCTATTCTTCCTGTTTGAAGAGCAAAGACAAACAGTCATAGAATGATCTATTTGAGTTGTTGTACTTGTGACTCTCGATGGGTAGACCTGAAAGAAAATGATTGTGTCAGAGGTTCTCAGTTGAAGCTCACTTACAAGCCACTTCTTGATTACTACATCTATTTCGGTTGTGCTTTACTGAACGAGAAATGAAAGGACTTTCTCTCAGTTGATCTATACTCAATCAACCGCAGTGTTTTCATGCATCCCAGTCGGTGGTTAGATGCCTGTATAAAGAATAAAAACATCGTTCGGCGAAATAAAAGTCCCATAAGGATGTATCCGCTCCGAATTAATTCATTACTTCTGATAAACGTAGTTGGCGCTGATAACATCAATAAGACCTCTTGTATTTGTTTTTTTCTACAGGAACCAATGTGGGAGAGCATTTGTAAACATAACTAGTTATGAAAACCGATTTTTCCCCATTAGTTGAACTGATGTTGCACTAATGTGCTGCTCTGCTATGGAGCACAAATAGGCATAGAAACAAACAATGAGAGGGAGAAGACACGACACAAAAACAACGAGCGGAAATGGATTATATGAGGTAGGGATTTCGTTTGCTATAAAAAATCTACCTGCACATATTGGAAATTCCAATCGATTTAAGGTCATCGTCTTACGCGTTAGATGCATTCGTCCGTGTGATCAACTGCCTGCTTTCAGGTCGCTACTACGCCTTGTTGCCATGGTGACATTGTAAACTCCTTAAGTAGTTATTTGGCCTGAGAAGGACTGTCGCCAACTCGTATAACCATGTCAGTTTTACCGAGTCTATTGCGCCTTTATGAATGCTTCCAACAGTACTTAAAATGTTGATAGAATTTATTGCGGCTACAAAACAACTTGATACAGCGTTGCAAAGCTTAAACTGTTGACGCCATTAGGGAAATTTGGAAAAATTCTTAAATTTGTTCCAATTTCATCAGTAGTTTTGCTGACATTATAGAATAGAAATAGTTCCTAATAAGGAAAGACCTACAAATGACATAAATACTTAGTTCGGAAACCCAATCCTGAGTTCAGTTGAGCGGTAACACTTTGACAGAACGAACTAGACAAGTGATTGATCGCACCTTCAGAACACGGCATTCACACTGCTTGGTAGTAATAGAAAACAGTTTAACTTGATTGATAAAAAACAGTTCATTTTTAATTCAAAGCAGAAGTAATCGATATCAGCTGTATTAAAATGATTTGTTTGTTAAAAGAAAATTGAGAGAGACATTTTCATCATGAAGCAAAAGGTATTTACTGACGCAGAGTGCTGCATTCAACAGACATTTTCCAGTCTCCTTGGTTTCAGTGCTCGCAATGTAAAAAAGCAGTAAAGTGGATGCTTAGTACTTTCGAGTGGAAAAGTTCTGAATTATTGACATTTTATTCTCAAGCAGTTCAGATAAATTCAGATAAATTTATCGAGAACTATTTCAATGAAAGATTTCTGTTTGAATGTAACTTGATGTAACCGAATCAAAAAATTGTGATGGAAGTTTATTGTTGGATGCTTCTTGTTTATGTAGCGAAATTATCATGGCCAATGGAATGCTCTCCTTGGGTAGTTTCGATATATAATCTTCTGGATTTCTAATAGAACATGCGAGCATGTTTCAGAAGACTATTATTGTCCTGTATGGTACAATAAACGTTAACCTCATTGTTTTAACACAACACGCGCATTCCGCGTTAGGTTACTACCTGATATTTAACGGATTCTGGTGTTAAGGATGAAATGAAGCCAGGCCGGTGCGTTCGAACGACATTTTTCACCCAACCAATGACGCTTTACCGTTCTGTGTCACCCACACTCACTTACCTCTCAAATATTTAACGCATGAGTGTATCTTTCCATTTTGCTTTTCAGTTAAATTGCTTAGAGTGTTTACGATCATTGTTATTAGTTTTCTGACGTGCTTATTCTGGTGATCAAAGTGATCTTCCACTGATATTTACTTTCCATTAGTGGTATTACTGATTTTCAATGGCCATTCGTTCTGCTGCATCTTTATCAGCAATTTTTAAAATCACCCAGTTAAACATTAACTCGCTTAGCCTTGATGTTGCCCAGCCGCTCGCTTTGAGTTTCATCTGTCCCTGTCCATCAAAATCTGAACTAGCAACCGCTCAAAAAGGGGGGGGGGCAACTAGTCCAGATAATGAAAACTATTCTTTATTATATGAAAAATTTGTAAATGTGTCAGGATTACGGAACCTATGAACCCAAAAGTTCGGAAAATGCAATAAAAGACCTTCAGTTTAGTGGGCTACCATAATTATTGATGCAAATCCATCGACTCAACTGAGTATCTAACCTCGGCCCTAGGGGTAAAACAATCACTGTCTAAATAACAAGGTTAAAGACAACTAAACAGTGTTTTCCATTTGTTCCTTTCGCGCTTCTTTTATCCTTTGAAAGACGTTGTCTGTTATCCGTTGAACCAAATGGAAGTAGAAAAACCGGTACATGCACAGCTGAGTGCAGTTCAATAAAATTTGTCCCGTCACAGTATTTGTCTCAAGAAAAATTAAACGTGATATTTGATAGTCTGGTGGGAATAGATTGACTCTTAACACTTACTGCCGGTATTCTCTCACGGTATCTATGTCGTGGTCTGGTATTATCTTTGCCATCCTCCAGTTGAGAAGAACATCAAAACGTGTAGATAAAGCGATACAAAGTTTAGCTGAAGGAATAAACAATAAGATAAATAAATATTTATAGGAGTCTGTTTTTACGCATGGGTACGTATCCATAATAGGTCAATTCTGAGTTGACAATCCGACAGTGCGAGACGTAAAATGTCTAGAATATCAACCACTGGTGCAAAACCTACCGAAAATGGGCTTCTCGTTATCCCCGCTATTGACACTATTCAGTAATTGAACCCAACTAATTTCAAAAGTTGGTTTTTTGTTCATTCACTCAATCAATACCCTATAGCACTGTTTACTATCGTATCTAACACAAAACGGATTGGTGAATCCTTGTTTTACTTTTTTCGCTGTAAAATGAAGGCAGCTGTAGCGAGATTTAGATGTTTTTGTTCATTTTCCTTGGTCGCTTACATAAAACATGCGAATTCACGTAGCGTGATAAATCGAGGGGAAAAATCAAGATGAGCGTCGATTTAATCAGACCGGCGATGAGACTACAAAAAGTGGTAATGGGGAATGAATAGATTGTTTTATTTATCTAAGGACCGATCGATTCAGCGCAAATCGGTGAACTGTCGTCATGCGGATTCTTGCAGTCGACTGTTGCATCACCGCAGCCACTAATTACTTCCACCTGCGGATCATTTTATTCTTTCGAGATTCAACGTGGTGCTTTACCAATTACATGAAACTCTTGATTAGTTAGTTTATCCCGTGATCAGTAGGTGGAAATCTGATAAGGGTATTCTTGGTCTGACTGGACTTTTGGCGAATGAGTCACACCAGCTCTCTCTAAAACTTAGTTAAAACTCGGCCAAATAAATTCCAAACTTTCGCAGAGTTCCTCAGTGTAACGTTTGTCAAACTTAAAAATTGCGATTAGGGTTATATTGTCTTCTGTGTCATTTTGGGATTTTGTTAACTGTGATGATTGGCCGTTATCACATTTGGTGTATGTAGGCCACGATCGCTGTTTTGTTTCCCTTTTATATTTCGTCTTCAATTAAACTGAAAAGTATGACCTTCAAATGATTTTTCTTTGGGAGTCATTGTGCCCTAAAACGCACCTCCACTGCAATCCTATAATCGAATTGTGAGATTTTAGTGAGAAACGGTTTGTTCACAAATGTGCTTTATCCACTAAATTTATAAAATGAAAACACAAATATTTCCGATTTGCTACCAAAATTTCCACTGAGCTAAATTAAAACCGAGTGCACTGTGGTCTTCTACATTTGCGGCGGGGTGTGTGTAATAACATCGAATAATAATTGCATTCACAGCACCATCAGTAGGTTTTACAAAAAGAAAGGGGAATGCCATACGAAGGCAAGTGGATGAAGAACTAATGGGTCCGCCGAGTCCGATCTGTATCCGATTTCGACCGAGGATTGGAAAACTTGAAAAGTGGGTGCCTTATCCCTGTTACACAGCTCACGTTTGTAACAGGCTTTTCAACTGTGTCTGAGGAAGCCATCCCAAATAGCGACCACCATCATTTCCGATATTGTTGGAAACATACTTATGATGCATTCGGATGCAGTTTTATCGACTGAAGTGTAATGTTTAGTACTTCCGAAAGTTACACGATAAAATACACTAAATTGATAAATACGTTTTGAATATTAAACGAGCAATTATGAGAGTTCAGTTGGTGAACATGAAATTAAAAAAGAATGCTCAAAGCCTTTGAAAGCCGCATAAAGTTGCGCGTGTTTGATCTTTTTGCCCACACGAACGGATTAAAACCTACTGGAGCTGCTATCCGGGAGCTGTAGCGCTGGTGGACAAAAAGGGTTATACACTGTTTAAATTGAACTTGTATCGTCCGTGGAATTTCAAAAGTAACAAAGTCTAAGTGATGCTATTATGTGCGTATTTCACTCCTGGAGTTTTTTCAATATTTCCCTGAATGTGGATCGATGACTTGGTGTGATGAACTTTAGTGGGCTTCACTGTGCTCTCCTTTGTAACGAATGCTGCGTGAATGTGAGGATATTGAACAGGTCAATTGTTCCTTACTTGGTAGGACTCTTCAGCCATGCGAGCTATGCTGGGACTGAGTGTCCACTTTAAAGTTGGAAACCTAAACCCTTACTTCTGAGCTATATGTTCGTCACTTATCACCTTGAACGTAAGGGTACAGGATAAAATAAAAGAATAGCTTCCAGATATCATGAATCCAAACTCAGACGACACTGCACCCTAAAGCTCTTCGACAGTGACCACATCGTTTTAGTCGCTTATAGCAGCTTTGTGGCACCTTCAAAATAATAGCTGAATTGAAGGTGAGAGTCATGGGAGGAGGGAATATTGAGAAGACCCTTAACTATACTCCAAATTTTGCCAACTACACACTACTAATGATAGGAAATGCACCTCCTAGTTAGCATTTCTATTCCTTCTTTAGAGAGCTATTTCTCGTTTTCTTCATACAAATCACGTCTTAGTTCACCTAACCAATGTCTGTCCGATACTTTAAGTAAAACACTTTTCGTATATCTATTGATGTTTTCACATCTCTAGACTGATGAGTTTCGTGTGCTGTAACCCACGTAAGATCTGACAAAAAAGCTGTAAATGCTGCCCGGCTGAAATGCTTCACCACAAATCCGGCCTCATAAATGGATGGGCAGTTTACCAGCACCAAAATAGCACTTCATTAGAGGCACACCCTACTTTATGCCGGTTTCATTGACTAGTGCGTGGTATCAGACCAAATTGACGATGTCATCAATGAAGTGGTTTCCAAGCATTATGTGTTGAACTGTTAAATTAGTGTTTAACTGCCGTGTGAGAATGCGGCGGCATAAAAGCTTCAAAAATCTGTTGTAAATTGTTACNTTACAGATATCGAGAAAGAGATTCTTAGGAGTTCAGTTGATCTGGATATTCTCATCAACGGCGAACCGGGCAATTCTGAACCTAATTGTCACTTTGATCTGCGCTATAGTGTTATCAGTTCGTAACTCAAACCAACAAATTCGAGTAAACAAGAGCGCATACTCATCAGAGCCCGGTTTATGGCTAATCACAGAGAACAGATCGATCGATTACCGATGATTTATAAATAAATCATTACGGTTAATATTTAAATCACAAGTTAGAGAAATAATGATCGATATGGGTCAAGGACAACTGCATAATAACACTGCAGAAAAACTAGGACAGGACGAGTGAATGCAATGAAAATTTGATAATTAAAACGCGATTTACATTGGAAAGATCATTGAAATAGTTTGCGATTAGCACAACACTTGATCACAATATATACCGTGATGCATATTGATTACCGGTCAGCAGATGAAATAAATCTGAAATAATAATTATTCATATTAATCCCATTTTCAGCCGTTTTTCCAGGGTAATTATATCAGTTTTTCTTTGAATAACATGCTCAGGAGTAGATTAGGTTGAAAAGAATCATTCTAAAATCATGGCACAAACCTAACTAGGATTGAGCATACATTACAGAACGTTTAGTTGCCTCGAACTCCCATAACGACGTTACCAACGCATTCTATGCAGTGCATGTCCTTACACGTTAGTCAAGAAGCCTCACAATTCCATCAATCCTCTAATTATTAAAGGCACTGGAAATTCATCTGTCTGTATTTGAGATAACTGGAGTCCATAGAGTGAAATTTGACGACTGGGTTAATTGTTCTCACACTAGTGATTAGATTGATTTCGAATAGTCATCACGCACACCCTTAAATCGCGTACACCGCTTATTTAATCCAGTCATGTATACACTCAGGAAGTATTGGACTCTTATTTCGTTCACACGAAAACTCATCATTACTCCAAATCCCTCATCCTATCCGGGATTTGACTTCGGAACCCACCATGCCAACTTGCACCCACTGGGGGCTGACTCGAATTTCAAGCTTATTTTTGTTTAAATGCTGTTTTTAAAGGGATCTTCTTTCAACTTTAATCGAAGTCCTCCTACCGAATCAGGTCCTCCTTACAGGTTTGTGAATAGTATACAAATTTTAATTGAGTGGATCAATTGAGAATCATGTTTGAATATGGAACCTGGACTCTGGTCAGTTTCAGTCACAGTCGTATGTCTTACGTTGCCATTCACAAGTATCTGAGTAGAATGTGGATGCTGAAATGATATAGTTCACTATGTCAGCCGCCGCAATCACGTATTTCAGATTAGTTGATATCCAAATGGAAATTTGTCCAGGAAATACAAACTGTGAGTAAATGCAGGGATCAGACAAACTGTTTTACGAAACAGCTGTCAAACAATTACTGGAATAACTGCTATTTAGCATCTTCCCCCAAACGCAACCCCCACTCAAACACAAATTGAAGAACAGTACAACTAAACAATTGTAAATCTGCCTGCCCCTGAAATCAGCTACGAATAGGCTTACCTCAATCAACTATTCTGTCTCAATTTCGCCAATAAATTGTTTGACACAATTTCATTAGTCTATAAGAAATCCCGTTAAACGGATGGAATATTAATCCGACGTGCGCATATTCTTTGGTATAGTGTAAAGTAGATGGTGGGTTGCATGCAGACAGCGGGATTGGTCGTGGAACAAAGCGCTGCAATGCGTTTGTATAATCACTAACGGATATCTAGAAACGCGTCTACAACAACTACGCGAACTGACACGACCACGGAGACAGGAGGAGGATATTTATCTCATCTGTCCAAAATAGGTACTGATATCGATAAAGATTTGAATTGATGCGCGGGCTACATACCAATTGATGAGTCTAGGACAACTGATACATAACATCGATGAGATGATGCTGCCGTTGTTGTTCATGATGAAAATGTCTGGTTCCAGTCACCGTGATGAGATGACAGGATGAAACTGTCTGTAAGGAATGAAAGATGTTGTCAGTATATGGTAAGAAGATGCCGAATAACATCAAGTGAAGAACTAATTTCAAAATGGGATTGGAGTAGGTGAAAATTCACACACATTTTAAAGCGTAAAATATTAGTCTGCATCTCATAAAAATTTTTGGTAGTGTGTATACGCTTCTGCTGGCCAAACGGAAAATCTTTGATCTAAGCTTATATACGGTAACCAGCTTCGCTCACGCCGTCGTGCATAAGTCCAGTGAACTCCTAATTCATTTTTACTTTAGCATCCAATTCATTTACTTTCATTTGAACATTTTTGTCACTTTGCCGGACTGAACCAACTTCAAGGGGATCAGTTATAAAATATTTTTATTCACAGACCGAAAAGCAATGAGATTTCGACGCAAAGTAAGTTCACCTCGGTAGGGATGTATGCACACTGAGTGAAATGTGTGATACCTGAATATAGGAAACACATCTTTATGTTGTTTTGTGTGTTCTCCGAGCAACTTCGGGGCATTTGCGCTGATCATGCTGCCTAGGCTGGCTACGAGACGTCTGAGAACAACATTTTCAGCTCAAAGAACAAGTCAAGTCAAGTCAGAGTCAAGCGGCCTAATTCACCCCATAGGGGATGAACATTCAGCTACTGGAACGGGTCGGTCAACTCGGCAGATAGAAAAATTGTCGATTTTGATAGCATTATCATCAATTTCATTGTAAGGCCAGCTTTCCTGAAGCGTTACGACTCCAACCTTTGAATATTACCGTCTCCTTGTCAAATCTATTGCTTCTGCCAAATTGACAAGCAGGGAGCGCATATTTCCACTGAAGACTGCGGAAATGCAGATGTCTGAAACTGATCGTTTACGTAGTACAACCTGCTATACAGCTCGTTGTGTTTTGTTAAATCTTTTGAGATTTCAGTATATACTTCTCTCTCTGTTACAAACCGATTTGCCAAAAGAAGGTGAAATCCAGTCGCCGGAAGTTCGAAGATGCTTCATGAAAACGGCAAAATATTTCCCAGAATTTAGGATGACCATAATTGCAAAACGTTTCTATGGCAACAAAGGACGTGTATCCCAGATGAAATCCAGTGAAGAGTTATTGTGTAGTTCCCTGTCCGACGATGTAACGGACCACGCGGCCAATTTCAAAGGTCCCGTCTGAACACACGAACAACAACAACCGCACACCCAGAAAACGTTATTTCTCATTATCTCAATACATCTTTATGATCCACGGTTGTTGCTCCCATGTACTCATGCAGTATTTGAGGTACAGGAATCAATCATAGCTTGAGATGTAGTGATACTTTTGAATTGAAATAGATTACCTGAAATCTGTCAACGTAGAGAGCGGAACATGAATACATATATACCCTTATCCGGCGTTGGTGAAACCTCATTACGACGTTTTAAATCCTTTTTGACTGCAAAATGATAATTGATCATAGAAACAGAAGTAATCATTTCACCTCATGTTGAGATTACCCTATTTGGTTCAGTCTCCCATTCCAGACAAATTATTTTACACTGTGGTATTCCGTTTTTCAATTCATCCTATGGCTCTGTTGACATTTTCTGATGAATAACTGCAGTGATAATAGCAGTGGCTTGACAAAACGGGATGGCATTTTATTTCTACGTTCCACGGTGATCGACTCAATTTGTATGTCATTCTGAAACCTATACCAACAAAGTTTTATTTTTCTCCACCACGGTCGTGTGGCAAATTAGAGCTAATTGGTCAACCGAATGATAAAAACATTGGTGCTGTCTTCGTTTGCTAATATCACTGATGTGCACTCGAAATGCTTCGTAAATATATTTTGAACGTCGCACATTGGTTACATTTAGTAGTTTTCTGCTCTTCTTCAACTGTACAACAGAAGCGAATGTTCTTCGAGAATTCTCAAGGTTTTCAGTGATAATATTTGGTTAATATTGATGGGATTTGTTTTGTTAATACAATTGGAGTTTGATTTCTCGTTCTGGGAGATAATACGTAAGAGAAATATTGGCTCATTACCCACCTTGAAGATGATACCCGGTAAAGGTCATTTGTTTTGGAATTGAATGAACGTTTTCACATACGCTTGGCATCAAACACAGTTTGTAGCAAGCAGGAAAACAAAATTCAAATGCTCCGAATAGAATAAATGTGGCTCCCATGTTTGTAGTATTAGGCAGTTGTACTTCAAAAATAAATGTTTCCCGAGTTTTCGAAAGTTTCCACCACGTGTTAAAGTTCATTCCAGAAACGACTTTCCAAAAGCTTTGTTTGAGGCATTTTCTCATGGTTCAGACTACCTATCACTGTGAAATTTTTGTCTATCCTGAGAGTGGAAGCGCCATTCGTTCACCACAAGGATTTCTGATTCTAGTGTAAAAACCTGCTGTCAATATTTCCTTATGTGACACCGGCGACAGGAAGCAAATGCAAACGACGCAAAATGACTAGCGAGCATTATGCTCTGTCACCGGAACAATGTTTCGGCTTGCAATTGAATAAAACAGCGGATGAGGAAGCATCAGTGTGTGGTATTCTCATCAGTTGAATTGCTGGTATCATCGTTCTGAAGTATGCCTGGCTACTGATAATTACACCGAAATTTATAATCTTTTCCTAAGTGGAAGCCTGATGCATTTGAAATTGAACCAATTTACGCCTAAAAACAAACGGATGATTTTTAATAGAAAATTCGAGGCGTAGGATTTTAAATTGAATAAGTTTGCTGCTGAAATAGGTTGAAGTGAAAGAACTTAGATTTTGTTTCTCCGGATTGAATAGTTCAGCATTTAAAATAATTTACCAACATTTTGAGATCATTCACGATTCATCAATATTATGAATGGAACATACCTCTGCTTATTGTCAACTCTTATAAAAATGGCACGATATCATCCGGTTTAGAAATGCGTGCAACTTAAAGGACTTGAAAAACATCAATTATATTGCTGGATGACCGTCGCCTCCATGCTGATATCAAGTCAACAACTTAGACTATGCGGCACTATGTTCAGCAATTTACCTTGCCTCATTGTTTCTTGGGCGGAAAAAGCGTCAGAGATTTTATTCTCACGGCCGACGTAAAACACTAAGTTAGCTTCAAATTATGCATTATGTTTTTGCGGGCATGACTTGCGATTCGGCAGTCTGTGTACCGATCGGATGCCATATCGCGTGCTAGAGGTTTTGGTTAGGTTTACATCCGCATTCCATTGTGCCACATTCAGAAAAACACCAAGCCAATCAACCAAAGGTTATATATGCCCACTCGAATATTTAAACCCGTGTGAATTAATAAAAAAACAGTAGCAGATTAGGAAGTATTTCCGACCAGCCTAGCGTTTTGGACCAAAATTATGTGAGAAGACATCATCCTTTAATCCATTGGCTGCAGTTTTCCAGTAGTTGCTCAAACCGGAACTGATTCGGTGAGCCGAACGAATCGATTTGGTGAACAAAGTACACGTTATCTAATGGTGCCGCTTTAGAAATAAGGAACGTAGATTACTGGAACAGGATGTAAATTTTTGTTCGATGAAAATCTGTTGCAGAGAAAACGTTTAGCATACTTGTGACACTTTATTCAAACCACATTATCAGAAACGTGTGCATTGCAATAATTGTAAGTATTTAATCTAAATCTGATAGACAAAATCTCTGATGAATTGTCCTTCATTGTGGAATCGTGCTCACATAATCAGGTTCCTCTACATTACCGTTTTCATTTCCATTGGGCATAAAATGAATGCAAAACATTTTCCAATATTATTTGATAAATTCAACTTGCTCTCATTGAACAACCAAGGCTCCAAGAAGAATTTCGGTAGTGAGGAATTTTCGACTTACTTTTTCGAGTCCATAATCCATTATCAGAAACATTGTAGTGAGCTGTTAGACGACGAAGATTTGATTCAATATCATAAGCGAACGCATTGAGAGACAGACATGTTCCGAGTGTCTGCTGTGGGAAGCATTCAAGTTGTTGCTGTTGCTCACTCCAGTCTCATACTCAGATCTTATGGTCACAGCTGTGACAGGCGCTCGTGAAATTATAGATAGCATTTTTTTAAGTTTTGATCTCAAAGAAGACAATTCGAAAACAGATGAAAGTTATTCAGTTGTTGAATGAGTGCAACACACTCCTTTTTGTTATTTCCCAAAATGTAAACTAACTACATCTTTATTTAACGACGGATTACTGTGCCCGCGTTGGCTTTCTATTCAGCTTCGTAGTGCACAGTGGAATTAATCTAGCCTGGTTTTTTTAATAGCCCCATGAAGCACCTGTAAGTTATAAGAAATTTGTCACCAAGCCCCTTTGTGGAATTCAAACCATCGTTGAGGTTACTCAAAAGAAAAAATAAACCAGTTGGGGCTCACATCGAATCCGTGCAATGTTGACCTTCTCCAAGCAAAATGCAGACGCACTCATTTATTCAAAATTTTTATCTTTCTCAAAAAACATCAATAAAATCTAACTCAATAGGGCTTTTGTATGCTGCTCACAAAGCAATCAGCCCTAGTTCAGAGAAACCTCAAATTGCGCTAAGGTCAATTTGATAAGACAGGTGAATGAAAAATTGAGTACACCCAGCCCGATATGAATCATGCCGCTAGGCTAGATTAAGTTCTGCTGTCACAGCCTATAAATGCATATTCAAAAGCACATTAACAGACTAACAGCGAAATTTGATTTTTAGGGAGATTTATTCAATTTTAGGAACAGGATCAAAATCATCAATTGCAAGCATGTCAGAAGCATTGTCCAAGTTTCTGACAACAAGATTCGATTTAAGTTTATTTACACTACAGAAGTAATTTTCATTGAAATCCAATCTTTCGAAACCGTCACTATTTTCACTACTGTTCCCCCTTATTCTCGAAGTCTTCGTCAACAAATAAGCAGCTTTCACGTATATGAAGAGATTTTATTGTAAAATCTCCCTGATAAATGTTACCCAATGTTACCCAATCGAAACGATGGCTTCTTTTCACCAGTACCGACATCGCTGTTTTCACAGTTACAACTTACATAAAACATCACATGGCGTATCAAGTTTTCGATAAATTCCCAACGTCGTTCGGATCTGACACTATGAAAAAGATAAATGGCTGTATAGATCTTAATGATAAGCAAACCAGTCTCTTTTTATTTTAGGCTAACTGTATTTTTGAACTAACAGCTACATCTCATTAAAATATTCAATCAGGAATCACCATTTTCACAATTCATTTCTTTTATCTTGGTTTTGTGTCAAATGCTGCGAAATTACTTTCAAATATTAACTGTGTTCATCGTCTACTTTAAACACTTCCCATGATTGTTGATTTTAACTAGCAATGAGCTATTCATGGGACGAAAAAGCATAAATCCATGGATTTCTTCTAAAAGGATAGTCTTCCGCCAAAATCATACGCATCATTACTAAAAGTACTTTATGTTTCTGAGTTCCACTGATACAAATGAAATTTCCAATACAATGATAAGTTATTGTGATTAGGGGATTTCGTGGTGTGCGGGGCAAAAGAAGCGTAAACTGAAAAACCAGGGAGAACTGTACTAATGTTTTGGTCTGATTGGGACGCATCAGTAGGGCGAATCCGTCTACCCAAGGGATATCGACAAAACGCAATCGTACCAACCACTCGGACACCTGGCAGCTAATCAGACCTTTTACCACTTTGTCTTTACACAATACGGCACAACCCATCTGTGCAAGCTTGTTGCCGGTAATTCATCTGACTCTTCTTGGCGCTAATCTCACGGTTTATTGAACAACTGAAGCAAGGGTTTTGTTGGTTCCCAGCAATTATTCGTAGGTTTCCCATAATAAAAAGTTGAACACAAGTTTGATTGGTGTTCTAAGCTCTTGCGTGGGCTGTCTATTTTGACCACAAATAACGTTCGTGCACGTTTCAGTCAAATCCACTGAAAGTGAAATAGACTTTAAGATAGTCGACGCCTGCAGTAAGATCAGTTGTAAAAAATATGCCCGCTCACTTCCTTAAAAGATAACTACGAGACTAATCTCTCATGTTGTTGATGATTATCCATGAAAGAGATTGTTTAGGTTACAGAGTCTAGAAAATTAAAGAATTCTCCACTCTCTTCTCTTTTAAAAGAGGCTTACAATCCATTTACTCCCATAAATCGTCTCGGCAGAATGTCTGAATCACACAGTGCCAACAAAACTCTTTACCAAAGCACAAGTTACAATTCATTAATCATCAGATCATAGAATTACTTTTTAAATATTTAACTATTTATATTAACAGACATTCATCGGGTACATAACTGTATTAGTTGTGGGAAAAGCTTCACGAAAACAAGCTGATTTACGGCTACATAGTGCTTATGAATGAGCCCATCAGGTTTCAGTGGACATGGGAGACCGAATTGAAGAGAACTTTCATCGTCAATTGATTTCGAAAGCTCTCTTTCCTTAACAAGGAACTGTATAACAGCTGAATAATCAGAGCAATAAAGGTAATCGACGGAACAGAAACTTGAATTTCATCATTCAGCGTTTTGTTGACAAGATAACTCAAAAATTGACTAGATGAGTAGAGAATTGTGGAGAAGCGCCGGAAGTAAATCACGTTTTTAGTTCACTTTGCAATGAAGTCACCGTTAATTCGGAAGAAGTTCGGTAATGAGTAAGAGGTTAACGGATGTGGTTCTTGATGAGAGTACGCAATATCACTGACAGCATCATTCACGTCGTGAAGATAAGTTGAGCAGCAAGCGTTCTAGTAACATTTCGACTGAGGCAGGATATCTCCTTGAGTATTCAGTCGCCGTTGTGTAACCGTCGTCAAATTTCAAGAAGTATGAACTCCAACCTCGGATGTTGCAGGGAGTTTGGTTTCAAGCCGTAAAACTGCGAAGTCGAGGGGAAAATATTCCTACAATTAAATGCATTCTGCTTTATTCATCATACTTTTTCATAGCATAAGACCAAACCAAAAAAATACAAGGAGTCGTCTGTAAATAATATGAGAAGAATTATATAGCCTTCAGTGGGCGATAAATATAGAGATCCCACATTTGCAAGTGAGAATAATGAACACAGCTTTCTAAATAAAACTCACCACAACTGCAAACACATTTCAACAAGTTTTTTTCTAACTATGGAGGGAAAGCATTTGAGAGAAAAGGGAGAAGCCAAGCCCATTGGGCGGAACGTATGTTCATTCGTGTTGAACATACAGTTCCCCCGGGGTGATTTTATAAAACAGACAGATAACTAGGATTTATCTGATATTTATCGAATTCAATCAGATTGTTTTTGTGCTTTAATTCTGAACTGCAATGTTAATAGAAATGATAAGATATCTAGGTTGAGGCTCGTTAAAGTTATTAGAATAATTTTGCATTACTTTTCACACTTCCATCGTATTTTCTGTGGTTCAGAAATGATGACCGATCTAAAACTGGCATAACAGGGAATAGGGTTCCAGTTTACAATCAAACAAGCGCGTTTGTCACGCACGGAGTTCTTGCTCCGATTCTAGCCGGACTGAAATTGCATATATGAAAATTTATCGCCGGATGCGTTCCATATTCCCGTTGCTCTATCCATCGACAGAAACGATCTAGGATTAACGCTTCTGTTTACACTGACGTTCTTTTATTGGCATTCATCAGCATACAAATCTGAATTTGACAATCGTCACAAAACAGGTTCACTCCACCTTCGCCTTCAGTTAGATGCAAAAGTACGAACAAGACTATGATAACTATGATGATGTCTACATGTCAAACCCGTGAGCTGAGTTCACAGTAACTATTCTTAGTGAATAACTAAAATTTGTCCATATCCCTAGCCACTCACACCCACTCCACATTCGGTTACCAACCAATCAATATGTCCAGTCACATCAATCAATCCAGTTCTATTTTGCGATCAAAATTGCAATGTATAAGGAAACCGGCTTGAGAATAACTGCATTCGGGTGTCCATTTTGACCGTTCATTAAAATAGTTAGATGACAATAGTCAAGGAAAATGTATCCTACTAAACACACCAATGAAACGTTTGTGTTTCTGTGAACTAACAAGTTTCAGATGCATCACCCAATACTTTTATTAATTGGTTTTTCATTTGGGTGCAAGACTTTACAAGCCAATTTCAGGAAGCTGAAAGAGATCGACCGAAGAAGTCCGATATGATGCGAAGGCAAAAGGATACCTAGCCGGTATCCATGGTGCATGAGTACAAGACCGTTTGATTACCACCCTGCAAGCCGCTTAATTTCAATACTCGATCAAGTGAACTATCGCGGATCGAAAAATTTATTTGGCGCATTGCAGTTTGTAGATCTGTTACTAGCTGATGGCATTTCGTGGCCTGATCACTATCATAGTAAACTCACCTCCCCCCCCAAAAAAAAGAAACATAAATAGATCGTGGAATAATACGATTTAATAAGTGTCATTGAAAAAAGAAAGAATTCTAGTTTTTTCATTATCGGAACTGCTAGGCAATCAGAGAAATCATAAGCAAGCGCAAGATTTTGTGACGACAAACTCATGGAAGCCACATCAATTGCCAGTTGAGAGAAAACGTTGTGTTTTCTGTAGACGAGCACGCAGAGCACAACCGTTTTCAAATGATTTCGATATTTTAGGCGACTTGAAGCGCTCCTCACAGATCAAGAGTTCGGACAAAATCGTTCACTCTGCTTCTGCAACCAACCACTGTTTTATTCTCTTATCCGGTCTTTGATTGACATATGTCCTGAACAGGTGGACAATGACTTGCGCGCGCGCACACAATTGACATAGAGTCAATTCGACCGTACGCACAATTGGAGCACATTGAGTGAGGGTCGGGGAACAAAGAGTGGACGGGACGGTAATTTGGTTACATAAAGCAACGATGTCGAGCACAGGATCACTCATCTATGTAGCCAAAATTGAAGAACTATTCCATCTAACACAGAAACTCAAAACAAAACCTTTGACTGTACACAAAAATACACATACAACGAACCATCTGTTTGTACCCTTGTGTACGCACCAACTCGTTCCGGAAAACCCATACCGTCAAAAGATCAAATTGTAGAAAAATAAAAAAAATATTTCCAGCCTGCCAACTGTGGTTTTGGGTAACGCTTGCTCGCATGCAGTTGTATTTCCGCCACTCGGTGGCAGGTTGTTCACTGTATAAATAAGAAACGTAGAGTTAAAATGAACAGATAGAAGTCGACCTACGAGACTCGGTAATTTGAATAACACTCGAAATACATGACTAAACATAAACTAATTTCAGTATCAGACATATGTTTAGTCGAAACGTTTCTATCACGCCTTGAATTCAATGCAATAAAGACGAATAGAATAGTATCTTAAAAGTTTTTACTCCATTGGCAAAAAGTGGATTTGTTCGCCAAACGGTAATACTATTACTGAAGATCGATCACCCTCCTTAAAACTAATGAGGAGGATTTGGGTTATTTCAGGC
>UZAN01039369.1:195855-213057 GCA_900618425.1 Echinostoma caproni | reverse complement strand
TTTTTCTTTTGGGGGTTTACCGCCGATGATACTTAATCATCCATTGGCGCTTGTGGCAAATGAAATTGTGCCGTTTATTGTTTGCCTGTCAAAAAGCGGCACAGCTGCACGTGGAATTATTTTGATGCAACAGTGTATTACGAAAATCTTTTTCATTAGTGGCTCCATAGGGAAATCCTTGAGTTATTCTCAAAAAAAATTTAAAGCTTTATTCTCGGAGGTGTTCCGGATAGTTGACAGCATTTCATACATAACTAATTACATTATAAAAATGTTATGCTACCTAAACTACGGTCTTTATCCAAAAAAATCAAAGCAACAGAAATATTTTTTTATCGTCTTGGCAACATATATATTGATCACATTGGTTATCACAGAGTGACTGATTGATATGAATTCCATGCGGTCAGTTTCGATATACGCACATGCAATTCAGACTGGTGGAATCCACAAATAACTCTCATGTTTTTCACGCAGTGGGCAAGACAGACATCACGATATCACATCCAGTTACCACGGAGGGCTACTAAGAACCGATCACAAAACAACCAATATGAGTAAACCGCGAACAACTTCACCAGGCAGCTGTTTGGGTTAGATCATCTTGGCCTTATATATTGCTAAACATGCTTATTCTTGGGATAATTAATTCCTTTTGCACCTAAATACAACGCAAGTAACTATTCGCCAGGATACGGTGTGAATCTTTCGTAAAGAGCAGTGTCGTAAAAATACTAATTTCTATACAATAAATGAGGGGAGGCACGTTAAATTTGTTCTATACTCTCGTATCTAGCACGTGGTTTAATTAAACGCCAGATGAAAACGTCTGGAACCACAACAGGAGAGTAATCTGTCCAACGTAATTTCCAGACGTATAGATTATCTTTTGTTAGTCAGTGTATTCGATCGGCTGCAGACCCATAAATAAGTGACTCTGGACTCTGTTGCATGTCTATAAAAACCCGAAAGATTACGTTGTTTTCATGCGAATATATGTGTACAGTGGTTTAGAACATGATTGTGTTGAACCGCTTTCAACCCCCTCCCCGTCCTCATCTATGTGGTTTTGTATTTCTCCGTCAGACGCCTGTGGGAATGCAATAAGTAAAGGTTGGAAGCGGTGTGCCACTGATTTACCAATTTGCTTTGGGGTGTTCTGCCTATGTAAATTGCATCATTAATAATTGTCTTCTTCCTGGAGGAATAAAACTTGTCTAACATTCCCATCGAAGCAAATACCATTCGGAATAATATACTTGACCCAAGCAAATTTGTATTCATGCACAGACCAGGCGTCCTCTGGGTTCAATTGTCGCGGTGGAGGTTCGTTGTAGTAAAACATCATGTGGTATGTAAATCTAGCCTGGCGTGAACTGTGATGGCTTACACTAGCCTACCGACCACGTGGAATGTGCACCCAAATAAAATCTCGGAGAGAAAGAGTACGAAAATCATACTTCATGGGTGCGAAATTTGCCATAGTCTTTGACATTTAATTGCTCTGTCTGAATTGATCGTTTTGTTTTAAATTGGGCGTCCTTATGCTCGTTCTACCATAGAATATCACTTCACATTCAAACTCCCGTAGAATTTCTTTTTCATCAAAACCCAAATGTTTGTGATAGTTTGACAAGTAGATATGCAACCGACCTTTTCTACAATAAATCATCTGCCATAATTTGACAGCTTTCTATACACTGTTATGTCATAAATTCTCAAAAGGTAAACCATGCTGTCAGTGTGCGTTAGTAGCCAAACGCAGGACATTGTCCCTTCCCTCTGTGAGTTCAACGGGGATAAATTATCGATTCATTTGATTCGTCGTACCTTTGGAAACAAACCGATTTGGTGATTCCATGATGTCTTTGATAGTAATTTGCACTTCGTGCAGGAGCATTCAATTTGTGGATACCTACTCAGTTTCTTATTTGCATCCCGAGGTCCTCAACGGTGTGCATTATCCAATCAGAATGATCAATAAATACGACTGGAATGAGAACGGATCCTTACAGCCTATTTTGTATGGGAATCTCCATTTCTGACTGACAAAAAGACTGTCCATTGATCGAGTGTCTTCATACGGATTTTTATCTATTTCAGTATTTTTTAATAGCTCTCAGCTACAGGACCATTTTCTTTCCAATAAAAATCACAGTCATTTGATTGAAATTCTCACGATAGCATACATCTGCGCACACACCCGCATATCAGCGCAACGCTGGAAACGGGTTGCAGCTTTCTATTTATTGCACGTTGCTGCGTGGACTTCCGATACACCAGACAAAACCCATTTCTCGTCAGATTATACATAGATTCAGACATTCATAAGCCTGGATGTATTGATCGAAATCAATGAAAACTAATGAATTCTCATCAGTATAATTCTCTTGTTTGTTTGTTTTCCGGCAGTGTAAATTACTTTTGACAAACGTAAACAAACTTCAGATGGTAAAAGATACAAAAGCAACTTGGTTGACAATCATCCCGTTTTCTCTCCTCACCCCACCCCCCTCGCGCGGAAATACATACCTTGTTCCAGCATCGTAATTTAATCAAACTAGAATGTACCGAGGAGGGGATGCCTTCAGAAGAAGGAGATAGTCACTTAACGTTTATCGTTCGCCAGATCCGAGAAAATGTTGCTTCACAGCATGATCTTTTGAAACAAATTTTATTACCAAATAATACTTTATTGGACATGTGGCATGCCATCACTTACCAAAGCACGATTATTGCAGATTTTTTAATGACGTTTGAGAGTGGATCAAAACCGCCCTCAATAAAATTGTAAAGTGATAATTGAGTACACATTGTGTACAAAGAAATTAATAAACTTCACATCAGCAGATATATCAACATATCATTTCAACAGATTACGTTTTATTCCTTACACGGTTGACGGAATCTACTGAGTTCATTTACTCTTCAGCTAGATCTCAAAATCTGCAACTAAGTACATATATATATATTGATATACATATTATTAAGCTCAGAAAAACAAGTCTCTATATCCGATTTTAAACGGGAGTGTGACACCAACCACTTGAAGACCCGGAAATAGCAATATAAGACCAGTAAGCACTAACTCGTTAGTTTTATCCATGCCAGTGCTAGGGCAAACCGATCGCACTATGCACGCACACACACGCATTATTGCACATCGTTTGCGAATTTTATTATTTTTTCAAAAAATCAAAATCATTTAAAATCTGTTAATGCTGACGGGTTGATTCGAGAATGAGATTTTTGCCACAATCAACTCTTATGGCGAACCCAAATTTTTGGTAATGCCATTATCTTCAAAGGACCGATTGTTCTTTCTGAAATTTAAAAACAGAAATTTGAAGTATGTTTTGTCCATCAGACTTATATTGACTACTGAATTGTTCTACGGTTATGTTTTGATTCCCCTACGACGCTTTATTTGGATTGCAACTAATTGACGTCGTTAGTGTTTCTGTTACTATTTGGCTTTCAATCATCAACTGACAGGTTAGCGGTTTCCTTTTTTATCAGTAACAAAACAACCGGTTTGCTTGTACGTACTAATTCCGCTAGTGAAAAACGATGAGCAAGAATTCTATGTGACGGGGATCTTCAAAAGATAGACAGTAGTTCATTTGATCGTTGATTAGCAAGAGAAAGATGTCAAAACTGTCAACAGTAGAATCAGACACAGCACAGTTTGTATCTGATAAGCCACGTTAATCCCTTGTCTTCACTTCCTAAACTAAATGTTACAAAACCCGTTCAAAGCCATAAACCTCCGGGTCCGGACTAACAATTTTATATTGTTCAGCATGAATTATGTGACACCATTCCTGTGACTGTGGATAATAAACTGACAGACTGAACAAAAGTCACAAATAACGCCGTAAATCCAGATCGTGGCTGACGATATCTTTGTCTGCAATATGTGCACTTTGCATGGACTGGTGTATGCTGACACCTCATGTACCGGAACCGGATAGGCAGTCTGCTCTCTTGGACTCGAAATTCGATGTAAACTCGTCAATTAAAATTATCGTGTTATCATGCTGTTTTAGTAGTTGTTACTGCATCGTATCGCATTTCACTCATGGGGCGCTGTGTCATTCCAAACATTATATTTATTGGCTTCTGATAATTTACTGGTATGAAGAGTAAACTAATGTACTTAATATAAATAAGGTATTCGTCCCGCAAAATTCTGTTACAGTCAGTTGTTTTTGGTGATGATTATGTGTAGATCAAAAATTGTTTTAAATAACTCCACATCTCAAACAGCTTTCATGGAATATGCATAAGGGGAAATGCTTCCAACTGTCATGAAATAAATTCTAATTTGTCAAATTTCACCCCACCACCACCACCACCACCCAATGTGACGGCTTTTAAAGCTTGCAAAGCCCATAGAAGAAGACAATTATTTTTTTCCTAAAAGAAATGTGTGGCACATCCGGGAGGTCCCAATTTTCAAGCAAACGGTCAAACTGTTTACTCATCAGGATTTATCCTTAAAATTTCGGACGGGGTTAGTGGCGAGCACGTTTATCTGATCGGATGTGTAAGTTCCTATCTTGTGTGTTTAGTATATCAAAGAATTGAATAGATAGAAGTCTGGGCTCTTAACTTATCCAGTTTTTTGGCTCACAATAAAGATAAGTTTTTACATAAAATAAAAGAAAAAGTGTAGTTCAGAGATCTTTGACCAAATGATTTGGTGATGAAGGTTTTACATTGGATGAAAGTTTAATAAAAACGAAATGGCCAATAGAAAAAGATGTTATCCAACAATTAAACCATACCTCATTGACGTATATGATGCTCTCTACAAAAAGGTATATAACAAGGGGAAGCCACATGCTGCGAGGTATTATCACTCTCATTTTTAGTTTCCTTAGTCGATGCCACGTAAGAGAATGTGGTGTTTAAACCGAAAATTGTTCTGTGTAAACACCAAACCGTTTTACTTTCTAGTGACTGAGGAAGGCAAAACAAGCAGCACCACCTCGGAGTATTTGTCTCCCTTCTGTTTTACGGAGTTGGATAACAGGAAAGCAATATTTCAGAGGGTATATGTGAATGCAGGAACAACACAGGGTAGTTCTTCGATAATACGTGTGACCTGCATCCAAACTATGATCAGCCTGGGCTTCATAGGGATAGATCAACTTCAAAGCATTTGTGAAAAGTTTTGAAAGCTTGAAGGAAACAAATAGGTGTCAAGAGATTTAAAGTACCCAGCAAACTGTAATTTCACTACGGTGGATCTGATTTGTTCGTAAAGACAAAATTTTCCCAAAAACCCGGGATAAGTGCAGGATAGTCTAATTGACTTCAAATGCAAACATACTGATAAGAAGATCTGTTCAATACTTGACTTACAAAACATGACAGCCTTTAAAAATGTAGCCGATTTTCAGCTGCCCTTGAGAGAAACATTTCTCGATTTCAGTGCATATTTCTCTTGTGACAAATGCCAACAAAAAATGTCTCATTATCATGAAGTTTGTTTGTCAAAATGGTACAAGAAGTCGTTGTTGAGGACCACGGAAGTTTACGGAGCTCGCACAATTTTTGGCTGCGCAGAATGTGTGAACCATTTTCAGGATTTCCAATATCCGGGGACTGTAGTTGTTCATCCATCTCAGATCATCGTTTTAGAACCATTACAAAGGATAGAAGCTCTTCTGATATCGAGCATTCCCGTCCTTGGTCCATGAAACAAAGGAACTTCATTACGGAAAAAGCAATATCCGCTCTATACAACTGGCTTGGTTTCGCCACAACCCAGTGCAGGAAATTGCAATTCATTCACCCCAACAAACTAGCTCAAGGACACTCATTTATTGATACGCAAAGCAAAAACCCTGAGAAAACGACGTTTTCCTCACAAAAGATTCACTCAGCCATGAGGAAGTGGAAAACATTTGACTGAACTGTTGACCCAAGCTTCAGATGACGATAGGTTTTACACTGGGATATCAAAAGTCTGCGGACCATTCCGGGCGGTATCTGATTTATGTTCACGGACGTTAATCATTTACAACAAAAGGGTCGATGGAGTTGAACTGATGTGATGCCAGGAAATAGGAGCGCAAATTAGGAGACTACTGTTCTCGAGTACAAGACGTTTGTCAGCCTGGGGCTCTATTTGGAGAATGAAGTCTTCCCGAAACTTTATGCTACTGATAGTCTAAATTACGTTGTTCAAATAAACATGATAACCCACCATGAACTGACCGGTGGTTTTAGGGAATTCACGCGTGTCGCAATGATTTCATCCAGTCAAGGTTTTATATTACTGCGAGGGGACAGTATCTATTTCCAATGAAAACAAAATATATGGTTACAAAACTACAATGTCTCGGATTGTTACAATCAAATCTCTGTTCCTTGGTTTCATAAATAACAGGAGATTATTTGGCAAGCACTTTCGTTTTCACACTTTGCTTACTACAAAAAACAGCGGTTTCTGTTGTACTATGTTACCTTATTTAGTATAAGTATTGCAATAAAGTTAAAACGGGCGAGAACAATTGAAATGCTACTGACATCCACTCCTTTTGTATTACACTGCCTCTCTCCCGTTCGATGTTGACATACTTGATGTTACTTCCCCTTTCGTCAATGGCTAGAAGGGGTTGTTTTACTCTAATTTAAATGGCTGCTGAAAACGATACAGGATAAAAGTTTGTTTATTCGAGAACCAACGAAAGTACTAGATACCTCTTTGGTCCCGGCCAAAACTGTGCAACAGGGGTATGCCTAGAACATTTGCACGTTGAAACGTTTCCCCTGAGCTCAATGAAAGAAGGATTGACAGCCACGCATGATCAGATAATCGAACCATGATACCCGTAAATTCGCAAGACGAGCAGCATTTTCTTACGTGGGATAATTTTCTAACCTATTTCATCAGACGTATTCTGTATGCTACTTTTTGTGGGTGAATACAACAAAGTTAATTTACCGTAAGTACTTAAACACGAATAGCAAAAAGAGAGAAGAAATATTGTGGGACACTTTGATAATCTCCATTCATGAAAACAGGAGAATTGTGTGATTCGGTGGATACGTCTGCCAGTGTTGTTCACGAATCATTGTGATTAGTAAGCATGTAATGTACTTTCATCATAACTCCTGGCTAAAGGCCTTTAATTTGCATCAAATTTAAGCACCTCAACCCATCTCTCACATTTGTATTTCTCATTTTTAATGTTAGCTCCGGTTTGTTTTCGTGTAACCATGCAACCACGAAATCGATAAACGTCCTGCTGTTGAAAAACCATCTTAACGAATAACTGACCGATTTTTTTTATTTTTCCCAATATTTCTAGTTTTCCTCGTAGATAATTTAATAAAATTGTTGAGAACGGGCGACTACTTTCATAGTCGAATGAGTAAACAGATGGTTAACGCAAGGTAAATATGCTGATCTTTCCCTACCGATCCGGTAATCATTCAGCCGTGGAAGAATAAATAAAAAGGTAAGAATATAGAACAGTGGCAAGCACGCTCCACGAAGCAGATACTTGTTCTTTTGATGCACCTGAATGTCGAACCGATAAATTTATTGACATGGTATGCTACGAGCTAAATACAGCACGTTTTCAACGAGTACAAAACACATTTGCAATCAATAATTGCTAACCAGAAACCTGAAACAATAGATACTGATTTACTGGATTATTCAAAATCTAATCGCACAGATCAAGTTAATGCATAAAGCGGGAGAAGAAGGAGAAGTGATGAATTACTAGACCAGGTACTTAATTCTGAATCGATTATGACAATAAACCGAGTCTAGATCGTCGAAGGGAATCTTCGTCTACTTTGAGTGATCTAAACTATCGTCCTCTTATACGTAAAAGTAAACGGGTCTAATAAACATGCTCTGGGTGAATAGCATTTTAATGTCTCATGAAATCTTCTCGCCTGAAGGATGTGTTATTTGGGTTCGGAGTTTTACATTCTTGTTTGCTAACAAGAAACCAAAGCTTCGCATGCCGGCCGGTGTTTCATGTTCTTCTCAGAGATGCTTAGCTCATTGGCACTTCTACTGCTGACATAGTCTAATGCAGTGTACCGATTGTCGTTTCAGTAACACAGCTTCCAGGTTGATATATGCAGTCCACACAAACGTTAAGCACATATGGGCCCTAATAGCAGAAAGAAGTCAGAATTGACAAGAATCTTTTAGTAAAACAAGTGTGTCAAGTGTGTCAAATTCCAACACAAGTTAGATAGACTTTTTATTGATCACTTCTTTTCTCAGAACAGTGATGCAGTCTAGCATAACTCTGTAAATTTCTAACAAAACATTCAATAAATAAGGTACTACAGCAAGCCTAAGCTAATTCATTACATAGTTTAGATATTACTGGGTCAGGTTGGGGGCACGATTTGGGGAGCGGATTCTGGGTCATTCGCTCATTAGGCTCATTGTTATTTCCCACGGTTGGGTACTCGACAATTGGATCGACTCTTTACACGTTCTCTAAAGTTTTGTTATACTTGTTTGCATTCATCATGCAGGCGTCATTCCTGAGCAAACGTGTCACAGTTGATTCATTAGCACTCAGCTTACAAACAGACTTAGTTTTCACTCGCTCTATATTATACATATATATATATATACATATATTTAATTTTAAAAAATACTTCAGTTGCACATGTCACACCCGTATACCGATATCTTTGGCTAGACAACGTTTATTCCTAACTTTCTCTCCGATTCTACATTTTTTATTCTTTTGTACCACCACTTGACCTTGGGCAATCTTGAATTTCATCAAAGCATTTGTAGTAGTTCGAAAGTTACGGCTCAGAATTTGAAATTAATTGGAACAATGCAGCATGTAAGCTCAATCTTTCTCATAAATGATTATGGCTTAATTACGGCGCACATCCTGGTCAATCTAAGGAGTCCAAGCAGATTTTGGTGACCACCACTAATGAAAAGTATACCTAAAAGCCATACTTTTCTTAAATACAGCTCAATGTCTTATCCAGTCAACTCAAGTCAACAAACCACCTCAATTCGCCCCATGGGGGATCAACATTCAGTTACTATACAATCACTCTTCTGTGGAAATAGCAGGTTAGAAACAAAACGAGTGACAATACGCTGCATATACAAACAAATCAAGCAAATTCAGCAAAGTTTGAGTTGAAGGAGCTCAATGACAAGATGGGCGTTAGTAAGAAACCCTGCCAAGTACAGTATGACAAAAGATTTGTATATTGTGGTGCGTGCTGCTATATGCTTATACTTGGAGCGAGTGCTAAGTGTGGAGAAACACTGACTAAAGTGAGAGTACAGTGGGTGAGATGGGTCTAGCAATATTCCGGTGGAAAGTTTCTGGCAAGCCCTAAGGTGATGTGAAATAATAAACTGTACAACATGCTCTCGAGATCTACCACTGTATCGACATACATGTTTGATGGATGTACGTATGAGTCTGAAGTTTTGATAACAAGACCTGGAAAAATAACTGGGGATGCATAAAGCCAGTGTGGAAAGATAATAGAGAAGAGGAAACGTTTTATCAAGTGAGTTGCGGTAGATAGCATTTTCAAGCGAATAATGCAAAACGTGAGTCTTTTGACTTTGTGAAATGTCTCGACGACATGAGGAGACGAAGAGAGATTGCGGGAAATGGTGACTTCACGTTATTTAACTTTGCATGTTCTGCAAACTTGCTCTCCATTGATAATGATATGGCAGGATTTGATTACCTGACAGAAACCGTTAACAAAATTGAGAATTTACACTTCTATGACGCATTCGATCAAAAGAAGCTAGAATAAAAGGGGGCATTATTACCGACATGTGTTGTCATATGTTGGAAGTTTAAAATTCATTCTTATGAAAGGCTCAAAACAATAAACATACTGAGCAAGGAATATCACGAAGGTCAGGATGTGGCTAGAGTTCGATCAATAACTGTACCGTACATAAAGCGAAAAACATTTATCTTAAATGTTTAAGAGTTAATTAGCGAGCTGAATGTTTTTCGCTTCACTTCCTGCTGATTTCAAACTCAGGCAGCATTCTCCCTAAAGCTCATGGTCTTCGGTATAACCGGATCCAGTAAAAAGCAACTGATACCAGCTAGCGCAGCAGCTGATTAGGTCGTCAGTCGATTTCAGTCATTCATAAAGATAGAAAGATAGGACTCAGCAACCTCTAAATTGGTCACAGGTTTTCATTTAGGAATGAAATTTAGTTTGTATATATTGACTTATCCTCGTTAAACGCCTGGAGAGTTGAATGTCATGGTTTGCTTCGCTTTGACGAATAAACTCGCATTCAGTGACTCATAATGACTTGTTTGTTCAATCTAAACCGCCTTGTATCAATCTGAAAGGACTTGAGGAACATGGACAAGAAATAAGATTTTGAAAAAAGAGAGGTATCATTGATTCCACGTATTTTTGGTTATTAAAGGTGACAATATAATGCTAATGTGGCGGAGAAGTTCGTATTTCATGTAGTTTGGAACACGGAATTGTCGCTCAATTATCAGTCGATGAAATTAGGTCTTTTTTGGTCTCTGCATAGAACCAATTAGAGGTCCTCCGTCCTTAAATATAGTCGACAGTGGACGAGCATTGACTAATTCTGTCGAATTCAAATACTATCGGCAATTGTTGGTAGGCTTTGATAATTCTGAATGAATCCATATGTTCCGTAATAGAAGGGCTTCTTGAATGTTCTAACCCTTGCGGTACCGCCCATTCCAGAACATTTCCTTGAACACAATAGAATCATCTCGATTATTTTCAAAGTGTAATGTGAAGCAGACAGTATTAGGGCAAAAAAATGAACGACTGATGCCACCAGTGGCGACGTATTTCAAATTAGGAAACGGCATCCGATTAAAATAACTGAATACACCCGATGATCACGTTTTCGGTTTTTATTAACTGGGGAAATACTGCACAATTAAACAGGTTTAACTGAAAATGACCGGAGGCCTTGAGAACAATGTATGAAGGCGCGACAGGTTTTTCAATTCGAAATCATCATTGCAAATCAACATCCCTTAATGTTCTCATCTTTGACTATGATTGTAGCTCGTATGCTAGTTTCATCATTGAGTCAGTAAGATATAGCTATTATAATCGGAGAACTTTCTCATCCATTGAAGAGCGATTTTTCAGTTAAATCGCAGTCTTTTCTCTGATCCATATAGCAGACAACCTCAGACTTCTCCATCTCCTCAGGATGTGTTCACTGTTCCCTTACTCTTTTTTACCACAGTGAATGTAAATGTACTGTGAGTGGGTTGTCATCGAAACACTGAAAATGAACCTATTTTCTAACTTAAATTCGAATCTAACGAAAGGGTAGCAATTCAATAATTTTCTTATTCTTAAGAACGTGCGGTCTAGTCAGTTGTGATAGAAAAAACTTATGATCAACCACTTCTCAAGTTCCTCTTTTTGCCTCAAGACTTCCTCGTATCACACTGCACTGTACGCACATCACACAATCGGTTTTCATCGAACATCACAACCTCCGGGGCAACAAATGATTTTGGTCACGACATGTCCGATTTCTTTGCGTGATTTTTTTTGCGGATAATAAAGGCCACACAAAGCGGGACAGGTGGGTGAGGGCAACCAAAGCTGTATGAATGCAAAGACTAATTTGTTTAGTGAGCAGATAGTTTGAAAACAGGACGCTCCGCAAAGGTACCTTCCATCACACGCACACACTCACACTGGAGGGTGACATTTACTGAATCATTGCTTTACTGCAAATTGACTGGCTTCGTCAATTTTAACGACATAGTTACATAACAGTAATGCAGTAGACCGGTATCATGTGACATGGTAAAAATGACAACATGGCAGCCTCAACTACATGAAAAGTAATCAATCTTTTAAATTTTTAAAGAACATTTTTGACGTACACATGCATGATGATCCATGCGTGCTTATGCGAAGGCGGGTGGGATGCGTGGTGTATTGAGAAATAGTCTATCGCAAAACCATTTAAAATATTCACATTTCGTGGAGAATGTCTCTAATGGTTCTATGGACATTCAAAAAGATACCTGAAGAGGAGTACACGGGTATTTGTATGCGTTCATAAGCTCTAACTTTGAGTGAAATCTATACTGCTGATCAAAAACTTGGTTCACTGACTAACTTCGGACCTGAGGATTTGCAATGTTCAGCCCACGAAACCTTCCGTATTGGCAACTGAGTTTAATGCCATCGATCATGTGCAAACCTTGCCGATCAGTTCCACAGCAATAACATGAGAACAGATTTTGTCACTAGAACACGGCATCGTTATTCTACTTTACAAATTACTGGCATCCTTTAATTGCAACAATTATTTATTCTTCCGTCAGTGACAAGGACTCGAAAATCAGTTGAACGCTGTCTGTATAACTCAAATAGCAATCACCAAACTGGAATCCAAGTAGAACACTGTGACTGTGATGGTAGTGGTGTTACAGTGGTTTAGGCGCTGTAACCGGGGTGTTTTGAACTCTATGGTCCTAGGTTTGAACCCCGCCACCACCACAAAACTTCAGCGCTCAGCAGCTTTACTATCGTACGGTTCAATAAAAGGCCTAACCCAGTGCCGTCTCATGTGGTTCGCCACTCAGAGTCTGGGGGCTTAGGTTGCTGGTTTCCATCATTGACTACGGGGTTAAAATCGTCTGCTCTTCATCGTACAAGTGTGTGTGATAAAAAAACTGATGAAGAAAGCATTGTATTGAAGTCCCCATGAGAATAAATGGGGTATACATTTATCAAGGATTTGGATTATTAATAGTATATTTTAGCTTACAGGAAAAATTTGGTATTCATGAATACTAATAAATGAACAAATTAATGTAGTAGTAAGATGCAGATTGTGTTCAATCAATGGGAGTTGATTTTAGGGTGAGTGCGCTTAAGTACTCACAACACGCTTGCAAAAATGGATTGTGCCATCTTGTAGGCAATGTGGGGGACAGTTGAATTAGCTACTGTCCAGCCAGTGATTGACCATGTGGAATACTTGCTTTCTACCGGTGAGATTCCAGTTAAATTCAATTCGTAGTGATGAAAATCGAGGAGGTCAAAACAGGCATACAGCGCTTTCGAGTTAACATTTTCTTCGTTTCACATCCGACATAGGCCGTTGTAACAAGCAACCCGAATTGATCGTAGCTCAATTTCGGTCAAATTACTTTTTCCCGTGGACAAAATGGCGAATTTCTTGTTCTTCAATTCCTCATGAGAAAGGTTTATTCAATAGACTATTTTTTAATAATTTCGATGTTCCTCTAAGGGATTTTTTTCTTTGGTCTCTGGTGGCTGTTTACAAATAACAACTATCATACACTGACAAATAATTTACTGAGAAACATATCATCTCACGGTATACAATATCAGTAGACTAAAGCAGGAATCATTACGAAATGCTATACAAATTTGGCATTCATCACCCGGGGAGTCACCTAGTTAATTCGAAGTAAACCAATTGATGCCTCAGCCTCTGAACAGATCAAATGGGAGGGTACTATTTGGAGCACCTTTCATTTCACGCAACAAACTCGCATTTCATAAGTTGTCATTGCTTCCAATATTTTTCCGGTTTCCGTTACAGTGAATATTGTTAACTAACGGACTAGGTATGTGAACAAAAACTGGAACAATTTTCTAGCCAATTCCATCCAAGTTGTTTATATTGGTCTAGTGAAAACAACTAATTCGAACGGGATGGCACGTAAACTTGGTGAAAATAATGACAGGATATTCATTCGTTCGTTCATAGAAAGACATCAGCATATCCATATGTCTGTTCATTCATCTGTAATTCATTATGTCCATCGAAAATGAAATAGTCCCGCTCTTTTTCTTTTCACTAACGCTAATTGCGAGCCGACATCATCGGGCACAGTCTACTGAATGGCGTCTCAACAAGAGGAAATGACACAAAAGAAAAGAATGAGCGGAAAGTGAATGAAAACTGAAAGTTCGCCACCACCGCCACCTTCATCCCTAAAACATTTATCACTGTGACGGCAAATCGTGTACGCTCACCGAGAAGAAGTGATTGTTGATTAAAAACATTAGTTGACCTTGGTAGACTAGTTCTGGTCTATGGGGTAGTGATAATGTCGTGAATTTAACAAGTGTGTTTCTCTAGTTTGCTGGGTTTTATCGTAATCAGGCAAGTTATTGTTGGCCGATTAGCTCACATCTTTCTGTATCACAAAATAATACATGGAAAAGCATACTTCATTTGCTTTTGCCGACGACACCAGAAAGCATTATTTTTTGTGAGTTGCGCTCACGTACTTAGTCATTCGTCTAAAACGGGATCCGTACGTTCAAAGTGGCCCTTGTGATAAATTCACAAACATTAAAAGTCGTTTTTCACATCATCCGTTTAGCAAGTAGTCGAGGAAATTCAAACAATTCAGGGTTTATTGATTTCAGTGAGATCTCATTGAGTGTGACAAAATAATTCTTTAGGGGATGATTTCACGTTGGTATAACTCCTGGATGATGATTACATAGACCGTTGGGCCAACATAGGTTTTCAATGAGTTCATTCTCAACCCAATACAATCACATTTATGTAGGAAAATAAGGCGAGAGTTATGTGGTAGGTAGAACAGTCAAGTTCAGTTAGTGATAGTGAAGGAGTTGAGAGGGGAAGCTCTCTCCCTCTGTTCCTCTCTTGTTCAAACATGAACAGGTTATGTAACTGTTGGCAATTGATTTGGATCATCACTCTGCTCACTCGCCCACTGTCTAGCACGGGAATTTAAGTAATTTAAGCAGATTTTTGTGCACATCGGTCTGACTCAACCATTCCATCCTCCCATTATTCTCTCACAAATGTAACTAAAATAGGTCAGGAATGGACTCATCGAGATCGTATTTTCGTGGATGTTCTTTGTTCCGCTTAGGATAGTATGGTTATTTTGTGATTTTTCGCACAATGGTTTATCTACGGAAAGACGCACTGGTTAAAAAAGGAATATCAGCACTGTTCAGTGAAATAAGCGGAATAAATCATCATCAGTTATTCTCGATGGGCATAAGGTTCTGCTGTTGAACTTCAGCTTTATTCAAATCACAGTGCAAACGTTTTTAATAACTGGAAATATGCAAGTGAGTGAGGGGGGGCCTTTAGTAATATAGCAGATATAAAGAGCGTATATAGTTATCAGTCGTATACATGATGCAAACCTTAGGACTCATGTCCCTCACATTTAAATAAGATGTTTCCCATTCTTAATGATAACGTGTATTTTTGTGACAGAGCGGTACGGTTATTGAGATAACCACACCTGGGAATCCTCAGTTCGTTCCACGCCACCACCGCCCATTTTCCCGTTATCTGTACGTCCCCAGGCTGCCTNCTGCCTTCGATTGACAGCGGCCGTCTTCGTGAGAGTTTTTGTAAATTTATATAGTCCGTAAGCGAAAAAAAGGATATAAACATATTCCTTTATTATTACGGATGTGAAAAGATCTGTTTTCTCCCTTTGGGTAAAGTCATTGACAAAGAAAACAGTTTGATTATATGACTTAATCTAAAATAGAAATCTGTGTACATCGCCGGATAAGCACTAAGTCACTCAGACCAATTAGTGGAGCCATCCCTGGTGGTCTGGTATTCAGGTGTATTATACACCTACGAGTTCCTCTCGTCACAATCTTGCTGCGTATACACTGTTGACGATACCTGACAAAACTGAAACAGCTTCGCGCTACTTTTGGGGAGACAATTAACAGATTGACAGTGCACGATCCATCACTTTCTGATTATTCAGCCTCCTGTCACTCAAATAAAGCTATATTGTCTAAATAGTTCTCATATGTTACCTTTCTTTTTAACACGAATTCTTCTTATGAATAATAATCTACCAGCTCGTTATAATTCAAAATAAATCAATAAATTCTCCCAAAAAACACGAATCATTCGCTTCCTCTAAAATTACAACTACTAGCTGATGGTAAATTAAAACTGAATTGCTCAAACACAGAAGACCCATGGGTTGCATTGATCAAATTGAAAAAATGTGCACATTGCTCATGATGGTTGATGAGTTCATCGGTTACGGTGTACCAGTATCTCAAGTAATCACTCATTATCAGATATCTTTAGGTCTCAGTCTGATTACCATGGAGTGGGTAAATCGGTACCAAAGAGGAATAAAAAAGCTGCAGGAGATGAAACGGATCACTAGAAGGTGATAAAGTAAGTTACTGTGAAACAAATAATCTTAGAACTTTAGCTCACGGGCAGTCTATAAGACCAAAAAATGACAAAAACCGATTTGTGGGATCCGAACCGAATATGCTGGGTAGCAGTCTCAGCCCAACCAATGTGCAAACAACATGCAGTGGGTTTGAAGAGTTCGAATATTCTAACACGTGGGATGAGCGCCCGTAACGAACGTTTGAGTCGATCCACGTATAACCTACCTCAATCAATCAACCAATAGGATGAAGTGATCATTCTACGGTTCTAGCAACTGATGACACTTTTGTACACCCAGACAAGCGCGTTCGCACATTTTATAACGACGGCATCATCTCTAATATCAATTACTTGAGTCACATGTCTGGATGCAACCATCAAACGGCAACGGAACTCACTCTGATCACAAAAGCACTTAAGCAGAAATGTATACTTACTAACCCCATCTGTTTCCCAAATGCCTTATAATACCGACAGTGAATGTTGGGGTTAGCCCATTCGGTTTTTCACGGGTATCAGGCACTATTGCTTGCGACGGGAGATAAACCGATGAAACGACTTACAACCGGCTTTTCTGGAGAGTCAAAACAGTGCGAATTTACGTTTTGACTTCGGTTCATCCTGGATAATTTCGTCAGTATGTTGATCCAATTACCCCGGTTGAACAGTTGTTTTTTTCTTTTTTTGCTATCAGATACAACTGATTATTCCACAGCAACTTTTCACAAGTAGGCAGTAGTCAGCTGTTTCGTCTGTTACCTTTCGTGGAGCATCCTAGTCTCTTTTGAACAGAAAATCCGGCACCAAAAATTGTTATCCTTCGGGCATAGGTAATCCTGTATAGTGTTCTGGTTTGATTATCCACCAAAATTCATCACACTTTTAGTGCTAGTGGACAACTTCGCAAAGATGGCTGTCACAGAGTGCATTGCACTATGGGTGATACCTGGTGATAGGTCTCCCCTACGTTCTGTTAGTTTTGA
>UZAN01039369.1:184733-194887 GCA_900618425.1 Echinostoma caproni | reverse complement strand
TACATGAACATTTGGTATTGTTTGATATTATGAACACGTAATAAGTTAACTATAGTTCCTTTTTGCAATGAGAAAGGCTGAAATGTAGTGAAATGATTCCGGAAGAAAATCCTAATTTATTGCAGTTGAAACCCTTTAATCAGGTTTTTCTCAGGGAAATGTTTTTTATCATTTATTATTATTTCAGTGGTACAGAGGGTATTTTACGATCCCCCTTTCACATATTACAGAGCAGTGCTTCTGCAAAAAATAAACTGATCCATTGTTTGCGTGTTCACATTCATTGTTATCGAACCCCGTTATCGTCCTGCCTCCACAGCAACGTCATCTGTAGACGGTCCATTGCGTGCTATCTGAGCATGTAGGCTTGGACACGCAATTCACAGTATCTCTCTCATGCGCCAGACATGCATTTTATGCATTCATTAATCATAAACCTCGGGATAACATTCGCCAATTCCTATCTGTTTGGTTCTGTCCATAATTTCTGGCTGAAATCCGATGCGCCACTGCCCCCAATGTGGTAATTCACCTGAGCAAGCCTTATCAGATTTTCATCACTACCTTCGTTCGCATTCCCGAGGATGATGGATAGTTTTTCGGGCCTTGTGCAAATCGCTTCGCTCCGCGAGGTCTTGAATGAATCAGGTGATCTAGTACAGAACTCACAGCTGAAAACAATCCGTTTGCGGAGATGAAATTCAGTCTCTCTGTGTCTGGAGACAGCCAGCTGGGGATGGTGATTTTTTCTGGAAATCCATGTCTACAAATAAACTGATTGAAGTAAGATTAGTCTCGCATAGGTTTCAAGTGGAAAATTACTAGTTTCATTCTGCCTTCATCTGTAATCATAATCCAGCCTGTTCAAGCTTATGTACAAAGCAAATTACTTTGAGATTGATCAACTAACTTGCAGTGTTTTTATTACATCTCGAAATATTTCTACTTCTGGATTTGGAAAAGTAAGCCTGGATTTTTGATTTTGTTCATCGGCAGATGTTCAATATTGGGGAATAGGCAAGGTACCCCGCATTGAAAACAAATTATTGAAAACTCAATCAAAACGAATTGCGTTTCACTATCAGTATGAATGAGACCGAGACATAATAAAAATTCCGCGACAACGATAGTTATTCATTGAGAGTAATCCCATTTCAGAACGGAGTATGTCTTTCCACGTGGTCCAAATGTTTTTCTGATTGTTCTATCCCTTCGTGTGGTTAACTAGTTTCGCTTAGCCTCACTTTTCTCACTCCACTTTTCCCTCGTATGTTCAAGTGGAAAATTGATCTTTATTCACATTTAATTAAGTGAAAGTATGCGTAAGTGGTATTTTTTTAAACGGTTATTTTGAAATACATTTACTGAGCAATGGTGCTTTCTCCAATTCCGTTTTCTTCAATTCCGGTCAAGTGAAACACCACGAGTTTTGAAGGTTTGCATAGGGTGAAGGGAAAAAAGTGAATGAGCGCGTCACACAGCGAAGCTATTGCCAGTTAACAACTTCGTTATTTGTGTGAGCATGCTCCCTTTTAGGCAACTTGTGACCTAATATCTAAATCTACTTCACCGGAAAGTGAATAGTTCACTGAAGAGCCCCACTGCAACGTTTGGGAAAACGCAGAATAGCGAACAGGCTTGGTCTTGATAACATCATATTCTGGTTAACATAGGTGATGTATATATCAGATTTGCATAAGGTTTGTAAAAGAGTCAATCAGTTGAGTGAGCCAAGATGCCTCAGCTAAGCGATTCACATAAATGTTTCTTTACGATGTAAAACGGGAAACCAAACTGAGTACCAGATCTTAAAAATTGAAACTGTTTCACCAGTCTCGAATGGAAAGTAATGCGCGAGATCCTAGTGGTATACAAAATTTTCCTCGATCGTTAGCATATAACGGTTGACAAAACGTCTTGTCTCAGTGCAGCGAACAACTCTAAATACATTTATAAGCCTTTGCGTGACAAAAGGCCGTTTATAGAAAAATATTATCCAAGGCAAGCTCGTTGGATTACTTAGTATATCGGCTCTGACGCCAGTCTTATGACACGGTATGTTTAGTAAGTCCATCTATATCGCAATGCACGTAACACAATGAATGAAATTAATGCCTTGGTTGCTACTAAAATGTTCTGACCACGTGTTTACCAGTAGTTCTTTCACCTGCCCTCCTAAAATATCATGAAACGTGAACCTCAAGTGATATCACTATCCGCTATGTTAGAACTTCCACTACGAAACTACGAAAATCGTTGAGGGAAACTTATGAAAACGTTTGCCCAACCAGTCGCTGATGATGCAGTTACTTTGAGCGACGTACTAGACGTTTAGTATGTTTTCTGGTCACTTTGGAAAGAAGCAATGCAATATTACACCGTTTCCGCAAACATACGCTTGAATAATGATATTTTGTTTTCATTGGAGTGCAAACATTTAAGAAATTCCAATAACCAGCTTCCTTCTTGGTGCCATTACTTCAGACATCCAGTCTCCAAGGTCCAATGAGCAGAGTTACATGTCTCTCAAATTCTTCTCAATGAAACTATTTGGTGGTGGTGGTGGTGGTAGTGGTGGTGGTGGAGCATAATTCACTGTGAGTGAGTGCGAATCCAGTAAAGCCATCATTTGACTTGATCACACACATTTCCACCTGAACGCTTTACAGCTTTACAGTCGGTCGTCGCTTATGAGAGTGGAGATTACAAGTGTAGGTAAACGAGGAGTGCATCATTTGAAATCTCTAATGATGCAGTCAAAATTTTAGTTCTTTGCAGTCCCATTGTTTGTTGGCACGAGACCACAACACTATCTTTCTGTATGAAAAACCTCTTGGTGTCACAATCTATCTTCAGGTTCCAAATGTTATCCAACACAAAACAATTTTTCCATTCATCGATGTAACAAATCTCAGTATAATGCGTTCAGTCAGCTATGCAATGCCATGTTCCTAGAAAAATGTTCCACAGTTTGCTGAATTAGCTCTCTCTTAGGGGATTACATCCAACGGGGTTAATTGTTGTCCATTTTGTACCGAATAATCGGTTCTCGGATTATGCACTCTATACCTTTTGCAAGTCAAGTTGTCCCAATATCATATCAAGATATCCTCTTATCATTTCAAGATGTCCGGGAATCATTTCAAGTTGGCTGACAATTTTTGGCGCAATTTGTTATGTCCATCCGAGTACTATAAGGTAATCCGGAGATGTGGTCGAATTTGGGTAAAAGCAGTACGAGTCTTCCAGGACTGTAAAAACGTTGATCCGGAAGGTGTTTAGTCGCGTGAAACAGGGCGTTTGTTCGATTTCCTTTTGGATTCTGTGCTCAGCCAACCCTCCTTCCTATGCCTGATGAGAGATTAAGCAGCTTAGAGTTAAAAATCCAGTGATTTATGGATGTCTAGACCGTGTATACTACTATAGAGACTGAGGCTAGAGACCGAACGTACACTCAGACCGTTGGAAAGCAAGGAAGTCCATAAACTAGTTTTAACTCAAAGATCACTTCGTTTTAACGATAAGAACCGAGTCGAACAGCACGAAAAATCAGGGGCAATCTACGCTTGCCTGGGCAGCAATCAACACTTCATAGTTGAGACAGGCAAACAACTATACCCTCATCTGCATGAACACCAACCTGCCATCCGACGTGATGACCCGAGGTCACGAATCTGGAACCACTGCACACGGACAGGTCATGAGATCGCGATCGAAAACTAAAAGGTGATGGCGCGGACAAACACCTTCCGGATCATCAGAAACGCTTTCACACTTCTGGTAGACCCGTACCGCTTTTACTTAAATTTGATCACATCTCCGGATTACCCTATAGTACTCCGATGGACCTGCTTCATAAGAAATTGCGCCGAAAAATGTCTTCCCCTTTTCAGATCCTCAAGCCTAGGTAAGATCATGTCAGAAACATAGATTGTTTCATCCTTTATTTAACAATGTGTGATATTCATCAACTAATACTGCGCTTCCATCGTTTCCCCTAGGTTGACTGCAAGAACTCTAAAGTACTGCGTTGTGGTTCAGCTATGATAACCAAAAGGTGTTCTGATCTCCTAATATCTACAAACTTATCGAACATTTTCACAATTTATGATTGGTGGTGGCTTCATAAATCACAATTCTAGGAACGACCACGGTGCTATTCTCATCGTGAACCTGAATCGAGAAATGCGACAATGACAATACGATTGTTCGAAGAAAGTTTGCACTTACTACTTGTGAATGTCACACGTTAACTATAATTCACCCGGTTTACTTTTTGTGGTGGAAGTGTTGAAGTAAAACTATATGATTTCAGCGATGAACATTATCGAATTCAGAGCCCACACTCAGAAAAGTGCATTTTGGAAACATTCCAATTTTTAAAATTGTATTTTATTATAAAATTCCGAAAGTCTTATAAAAATTATGGCATCTTTCGACAGCCCTCGTTGCGTTATTTCTATCGCAGTTGATTTGATAGAGATATCTCATTCCTTTCCGAAAATATGGCCAAAATGGTCATTTTGATTGTTCAGTGCCTGAAGGTGCTTCTGTGGTGGTGTCACAGAGATGGATTATGACCTGAAAGTGTCGAACAAAATGGATGTAAATCTGGTCAATACTGATGTGTATATCGATCGAGCATGATTTATTGGTGTCCCAGTGCAGTCGCTTGAGGTGTAGCTTATGAATTCTATTGCAGCACCGTGCGATAGCGGTGAGCAATTGCTCAAGCGTTGATCGCGTATGATTCCCTGGTGTCAACGGACACATACAGAGGCATACGCGACCGATATGTATGCCATGAGAATTAAGGCGTGTGACCGAAGTCCGTCTCACAATCGTCCCCTGCACTTCAACGGGAGGTAGAGAAATCGGTGTTGCATGGTAGTCATCCAGACAACGCTGGGAGGCTTGTCAACACCGGTGAGGTTCACGCTACAGCTTGAAATAACCCGCGGACATCTTGAAATGACACTGGGACAACTTAAAATAATCGCCAGACATCTTGAAATAATGGTCAGCCAACTTGAAATGATTCTCGGACGTCTTGAAATAATCCGAAGACAACTTGATATGATATTGGGATAACTTGATTTGCAAAAGGTATGGTCCATCAACTGATGTGTTTTCACTAGCGTTTGTTCGGTTCCCATATCCAAAATATTCCTTTTAATACGTTCACATTAAGAAGTATCACAAGGGAGTATTGGAGAATTTTCATTTTGATCTCGATTATTCTATCCTGTACACACGAAGGAATTTGAACTGAAAAACAGAGAATCAGTGCACAGTAATATGGACCTTGTTTGATCTAATAGGGCAGCGTGAACCCGTCAATCCGATTGACCTAATCGACCTGGGGGACTTGAGGATCGAAGTTATACACTAGTCTCGTCAAAATTAGTGAAGTCTGGAATGCTTCTGATCGAGTCATAAACTTGGAAGCTGGGGTGAAAATGTTCAAGATTACATGCTGACATGAAGCGTGCAAAGTTGGGCGGTCCTCAGTCGTGCATATACAAAGCGAAATTGTTTGTTCAGCTGCCCGATGATCAAATTGTTAATTGGCCCGATTTTTCATCCGGTTTCAATCCTAATTCAGTCAGGTGAGAGGTTCACAGTGCTGATGGAGTACAACAACGCTACAACAGCTGCACTATATTAGCCAGCACCTGATTTCCTATTTTTTGTAAATAATTCTCCCCGGAGCCACGGCACCCTATTGTGCGTCTTTAAAAGTTCGCTTTTCACAACTGACCGACCGGTGGTGTCTGTTTTGTTAAATTTATCCACGTAAATACAATATTGACGATACCGACGACCTATGCAACCCGGTTACTCTCACCGCTTTACTCCTCTTTTCTCACGTTGAACAAACCGAGACAGTATAACAACTGTCGCCGGATCCCGATTCTCATTTCTGGTCAAAATAGATGCCATACAAGGGAAAAATTCCCCTTTTATCTGGAAAGTGGATGTGTATGGAGCGGCCGTGGCATCTACCACACGTCCCCACGGACGCAGAGAGCCCTTGTGATCATCGTTGACATGACCATTAATTCCATGACTAGGACCATTTCACGCATGTCGGGGAACAGCAACTTGCGGAACTGACCGAACCGAATTTCCATGTTTTTCTGCTCCCAGTAATATTTGCACATGACAGCCCACTCCTCATATGACGCTCATTCTTCGTGGTACCTCCTGACAGGCAATCATGTTGTTACATGGCACCAGTGATTACCTCACGAAACAAGAGGTTTCTCCCGTGTGCGCGCGCCGACAAGCAGCTGACTGTCACCTATGCATGACTTGTAGAGCGGAACATTCTGGTTCGTATGTGGGCTTTGCTAAGCGAGAATAAATAAGCAACTGAAGACATATGGTTCGGTATTTATCGGGTAAAAAGAATATGCGGATAGTGTAATTTCATTCATACCGGTATACCATTGCACTGTTCAAGTGGGAAAGTTAGAATACATCTACTGGGTTCATTTGCCGCTTCATTTGATGCGTTTCGAACCCAATCGCATGAGAGGGAGAGAAATGAACCGAATCGCCAAATAAAGAATTCTACTTTTGCTTCACTATTGCAAAAAGACTAAGTTGAAAGAAAACACTGGAGTTTCGGTCCATAGTCGTCCCTTTGTGGCATATATTGTGTAGTTGCATACATCATACTAAGTTAGCCAATAGTTTGGGATGAATTTGGGTTTCAGGAACTACCACTCGTTTGTGTACGTGTGCGTGCGTGTGTAGTTCATATGAATTAATGACCTGTTCATAGGTCATGTAATCGACTGTTGGCCATGGAAATTCAAGAACTTCAGTTATCTTTATGTACTTCCATGGAAACTTTTGTGACCTACTACAGTGCAGTGGACAAATGTTTCAACCTGTTTCGAACTAGCCATCAGGGATTCGACTCACAATCCGAATCTTTATGATTCTAGTCCGGATAGGGACACAAAAGTACCGCTGATGAGTAACAAACGTCAAGAACTAACTATTCGTTGTACTTTGTTGGTCATTAAACACATTTATTTTGCATAAAAATGCATTTAACCGGTCAGGAATTAACGAGCTTTCTGAGGAGTGGAAGTAACACCGAAGACCATTAACGGTATTTGATGCCTGTAAAAAACGAATGGTTTTAATCAAATATCATACTCTAAACTTCAATCGAGTTCTTTTGCGAACAGAGCTTATGGTCACAATCTTCACTTCGATCGCAGACCCAAGTAGTTGCCGGTTCACCGGCAGTTTTCACTTTTACTACAGCCGAAATAAAGCTTAGTTAGTCCTGATATGATTGTCTCTTCCGATTTGAGGGTTCACCAAGTAAACATCGCATCCACTGGAATCGACAGTTTTACAAATGAACAACTGGCGAATGATTTATTCGTGAATCCTTCCCTGTTCGATAAGCCGAAACGAGGATGGACAATTCATTGTGTTAATTTTCTCTCGCTAATTCTGGTGCCACAGACCCCCAACACTAGCAATGGAAACGGTGGGATTTGAGTCGTTTATAATGGCAGGTTGATCCTCACACAACACCATGGTTCGTTTCAGTTATTCCAACAGTGCTCTAATGTGTGACATCACTAGCGGATGCGAATCTCTGTTTCAATCGCTGGAACTTTGGAAATCATAGATTTCACTGTTCGATGGCAAACAAAGATAAACGTGCCCCTCCAATCTCTGAAATTGGTAGCAGTAAATGTATTTTTCTTCATAGAATTCTATTCTTTGCATAATAAGTGCTATCGAAACCATCCACACTTTGCTTACTTACGTTCTGAAGAGTAAGAGGTAAGCAAACCCTGAAACTAAACAAAATCTTCATTTTCATAGAGGGCAAAAGAACATCGGTCTGACCATCTGCCCGGTGGCCATATGGGTAGCACTCTTGCGTTGTGTCTGTGAGGTACCGGGTTTCGTTCCCCAGTTGGGCCGTGGATTCGCACTAGTGATGCGACCCAACCAGTGCCTCCTAGCTTTCCAGCTCACGCTTCATCTGCCCTATACTCGACCAAATCCTTCCATAAAATGGAATTAAATCCTCCTATGTCCTCATGCAAAACCCGCATTGTTTCAGTTCAGATGGATCTGGATCCACCTCCAGAGTCATCTTCGCTCATTTTGCAAACTCACGTTAGCGCATAGACCCAATCCGAGCATTTAGGGTTATCTGTCGAATGACACCAAATTAATCCAAATGCATCGCAGTACGCACACCGGTTACAGCTGAGGTCATTGGAATAAGACATTAGATTCCTGACCTCTAGGGGGTGGGGGCAAAAGCGTGTAATTCATGTTCTACACCGCCCACACAATCACACTAGACGAAGAGAATAGTGACATCGATGACCTATACACATCACGGTTGAGATGACATCTCACTCGTTCTTATACACACGCACATACAAACCATCGATAGCGTCATTCCTATACCACTTCGATTTGAAGTCTACACTTGTACAGGTATGTTCGAAAGTTCGACTACAAGAAACACTTTCTATGTACACCAAACAAATCCCATGATTTGATAAAATAGATCTATAAGTGATGCATACAACTGAACCCATTCAGCGAGTATTTTTGATGACGTCTCACAATCAACTCATGATAACCATGTAGAAGCCTATCTCCACGACATACATTTCGATAAAGCAATCAGAATCATACGGAGTAATGGATAATAAGTGTGTGTGTGTGTGTGTGTGTGTGTGTGTGTGTGTGTGTGTGTGTGTGTGTGTGTGTGAATACCGTTATTCTCGAACATTTCTACCGAGGCTGCAATCGAAACAGGATTGGTTGATTTACACTGTGCCAGTTCATTAATGGATAACTCCCGTTAATTTCTCAACCGCTACGTAATCATGCCTCGCGCATGATTAAACATATACTTCAGAGGCTTCACTTTGCCCACTTGCAAACACAGTCTAACCTTAATCTTCTGACCAGAAAAGTATCACGAAGTGTGTATCACTTGATTGTGGGAACGACGTGCACTGAAAAACACGGAACATGCAAAACTTTTTGTCTCACATCTCTCGCCTGAGTTATCCCTAGTTTTGCTTCCCCCCGACGAACACAAATTTTCCGTTCGCACTCAGGGTTCACAAGTTTCATCACCCCGGAGAAGAAAAACCATCTAAATTGTGCAGTTCTGTTACCCGTTCACCTTGACTGCATGTCCTCAGAGGTATGGGACACCGTCGTTTTGCTCAGTTCTGTCGTGATTATTTTGGCGGCTTCTGTGTTCTGAAGAATCAGCACACTTGTCCTCTAGTGCCACGACCTCTCTGCTCGAACGTAACAGATGTGGATGCTGATTTGTGATTCTATGGACTGTGAAATCGGTTGAATTGTTTTGTCTACTCGCACACGTTTATTTTAGCAACAACAACAACAAAACTGGCCTACAATTCCGGCAATATCAATTCGCAGATTGTTTTTGAGAATTCTTTCCGACGGTCGTAAACATCCAACCTTTTCATAGTTCCAACATCATGATGCGAACCGTCACTAGCGTATTGATCAGTGAGACGTCTCGCTATGTCTGCATGACCCATATTGAGCCAGCCCATCATCGGGCTTATGCTTCTTCCGGGTCCGGGTCATACAGGTTTGTCACGAACGCCTGAACCAACCGTGTGTACAAGTTCGGTTTCAGTGTGTGTGTGTGTGTGTGTGTGTATGTGTGTGTGTGTACACGCATCCCGGCGCATATGAACGCGCCAGACTGTCACGCTTGTGTTTCTGCGTCCTGAATGGTTAGGTTAGTCAGATCGAGGGTATTTTGAATAGACCGGGGCAATGGTGATTGGTTCATACTATGAGCCAATCACATCTAGACAGCGTCCCTACACGTGCGTACGTGCAACAACTCGCATTGCACTGATAAGTGTGCGTACCTGCAGGTTGACGATTGTTTGTGTGCATGCTTACCGTGCTGCAGTCTCGTGTGGTCCGTCGGAGTTTTAACTCCGGAATGAGTGCACACGTGAAGTCGCCGTGCAACCATTGGTGTCTTTGCGTATGTGCTTGGTTTGGTATGTCTCGCCGGTCAGCTGATCACATGGCAAAAAGCAGAGGTCCGCACCAAGGAATTTTCAACAAGCTAGTTGTATTACTGTTTTAAT
>UZAN01039369.1:160485-177960 GCA_900618425.1 Echinostoma caproni | reverse complement strand
GGGTTAATCAATATAAACCAGCATCTCACTTACACGGTAGATACATCATATCATGGAAGATTACTTTCTTCCAGTCTGTAGATAATTCAATCGACCCTCTTCTGAAAGTCAAGCAATTACCCATTTTTCCAAAACTGTAAGGTGGAAAGAAATCGTCGTTTATAGGCTTGCATATAGTCCTGCTATTTTGGCTTTGCACTAGATCCGTGTAAGCTTTCTTTTTTGAGAGCCACTGGTTACAAAGTGTCCCATCCCATTCAATCATTTGGTCAACCTGACCTGGAAATACCAATTCCCGAAAAACAGTGCTGCGAGCGATGTTTCCGGTCTGTTTTAGACGCTAAACTTCAGCTTATTCTCTAACCTGTATTGAGACGCTCCTGTTGGCATATACAGTTTTTTCAAACTCTGATGGACATAAGTAGGTCAGTCGAGGCGGAAATGGAGGCGCCACGAAACCCAGTGCACAATGACGTGCGTTCGGTCGCATTCACAGCGAGGGGCCTTATGGCAGGCGTATGTGCTGTTCCGAAAGGAAGTCATGATNCATGATAGTCCGCACTGTGGTCAACTTTACAAAACTGCGATTTGCGAACAGAGGAAAAGGCAATGGTCACACTTTGTGTTTGATGAAAAGGGGTTGGATGTAAAATACACGGGGCGTTAAAGGCGAGTATGCGGTGTAGTCGATTTTGTAGATAACAAAGTACCATGACAGGACACGTGTACATGAGATGCTTCGCATTGGCTATGGTAATTCTCTTTGATCGGGAGCCACAGCGACGGTGGCGAGGGCGGGTGAAGCTAAGGGACTGAACCCGGTACTCACCGGAGCGTGAGTCTGTCTGAACTGTCCGCTTCAGTGTGGTCACATAATTGTTCATTTCGATTCTACTTTTTGGTTTCTCTGTTTGTTTACATTTTGTTTGCCACATGATTACTGATAACAAAACTTTGGAATATGTGTGAAATTAATTTCACATAACAAATCTTTGAAGGTAACGGTTAATTAATTCTTAATTATAAGGATTTTTCACCATTGTAAAACGTTGAAAGAAGCATATAGCTGTTTGGTTCTCACCAGGTTTTGTCTGTCATGCACGTCCACTGTCGTTATTGTATTGTTCTTTACGGGAAGCAAGTAGCTGCACCATTTTGTTCGTTTACACAAAGCAGATGTCCTTCGGATTGTAATGTACTCTCAAATCTGCCGATGCCCGGTGTCAAACCGATATCATTAGGACGAGATGGTTTTCCGATTCACAGTGCACCTCACCCCTTTCGATTTTTGAGTCCAGTAAACCTCCCCGTCTGAAACACTCGCTCCTCAAATGTATGAATGTCTTGTTGAAATGAGATAGTTTGTGCCGCAATGGACTATCAGCTGCAAGTAGTGCACAGTCACGCATTAGATCAGATTATTGAACGGATAGTTCCCCGATCAACTTCGTCCTCGGTTGTGACCGGAATATTACTCCGTGTAGATGAAGCTGATAGCATGTCAGTTTCTAATGAGTATGTTTATTCACTCGGATTACTACAAATAACATCGTTTAAGTGTTTTACGAAGTTTGACAGGGATGCTGACCTTAACAGGCAAGCTCATAAATTGTCGGATAACGGTAAATCCCATTCGGTGATCACCGATTAACCCCAAGAGTAAATCATTTGCGTTAAACAATACGTTTTTTTTACCTGAATCACACTTTCGCAGTTCGATGAAGACAGTCGGCCTTTTATGTTCAAATTGTTCACGAGATTTTTACACTGTACCGCTTGTGTTCCATTGCTTGAGAAATATCGGCCGAAGGTCTTGTGAAAAACTAGCTTTTGAAGCCATTTTATGCATGTTGGACACACTCCCCACGTGCCGTTGCGGATCACAGTCAACTAATCATGTTCTAGCATTTTAGCTATAGATATGCGTTTGTTTCCACCAGTTCACCATAGAATGGGTATTCAAACTACTTCTCCTCGGCGAACCACAGCGATCAGAAGATGCAACGGTGCTGTCTTCTGTGTTTACCTGCTCTGTCTCGTCTGCAGTTTGAATCACATGCCCTTGAATGTCACCAGTCCCAGCCCGGGATCTAAGTCTGATAAACAAATGACCCACAAAATCTGAACACAGTAACCGCCAGCACATCTTTACCTGATACCTTTTGGTCTATACTTCTTTTGATGCAGACCGAGAGGAGAGAATGACATTCAGTATGGGAAATGGGTGAAAAACGATTTTATGGTTGAAAACAAAAAAAATAACTACCCTTAGTGCGATACACTGATTGCAGCTGGAGAAGGTAATAGACCAGAATGATTCTTTTAATCCTGCACTAATTAAAAGTCGGATTTCGTCCAGCGAGTGCTTGCGCGTGCTCGCATCATGTGGATCTGACAGAGGGAGAGAGAGCGCCCGCACCCGCGCATAAGTAACTAGTAGTCTATTATGAGCAATACTGAAAAAGTATGATTGCTAGACACATGTGGTACAAGTAGACAATCCTTACTCTCAAATCCCTTACCGTTACCTGTAAGGAAGAGCGAGAAAATCTGAATTCATACATTTCACGTTGTACAAACAATTCCTCTTATTTCGTTCACGGGACTATTTTCCGCAGAAAAATAAGTCCACTTCAGCCCCGTTCAGGACTGTTTCTTTACTCGGTTGTGGGCTAACGGCACCTCATCCGGCCATTTGATTCCACCTTGCATACCCAGGTTTTGCACATCCCAGCGCTTCCTGCAAGACAGTAGGGTTACTTCACACGAGTCGATAGCCTATTGTGCAGATCATTCCTCTATTCTGTAAGATCACATGCGATAGAGAGCATCGCAAAAGCAGCGGCTGTTACCACCACGTCGCGGTGTTTCTACAAACTTATGCGTTGTCTTTTATTAGAAAACCAGAATAAAAAGCTACGACGTCGGCGTGCTCTGTAGCTGATCAGCTGTGACTGTTTATTTGGTCAGTCCAGGTTCACCCCAATCACGATTATCCACCAGATCGAAGAAGCCTCGGAAGGATGCCCCAGTAGCATAGAGAACACTGCTTTTGAAAGCCCTTAGTATGGAGAGTGGTAAAAAACGTTTCGCATTTTAATGCACAGAATTGGCTTGGTTTTGTCTTTCTGTGTTTGTTGCAAGAAATTGGTTGTATCCAAGTTCTTTCAGGATGCAGTTAAAAACCAGAAAATATAAACTGGTTATGCATTTGCTCAACCACTCACCCCATCCCATCCACACAAATACCCACACAACTTAATGATCCACCAATCGTAATGTCATTCAGGTTGGCATAACTTGTCTACGATGGTAGAGTGGTCAGGAAACATTTCCTTCGCCTGACCTCAGCGAGTGATGTAATCCTTAAAACCATGTCACTTTGGTGATCAGCAATACCCGTGCCATTCACGGATACAAGGGGAAGGTGCCCAGCTTTCGGACCCCTGTGTTAGCTTGGTCCATAAATTAGGCGATTTCGAATGTAACTTTCAATTCGTGGAAAACTGATAGCATGTCTTTTTTCATTGAACTGTTTCCAGTTCAAAATAACATACTGCTGACGACTTCATATCCCATTTCCATTGATTTCAATACTTTTAAGACATAAGAACATCAGCTGAACACAGTGGTGCTGATAATTTTCACTCTGTGTAGTTTTGCCGGCAAATGATGGAATAGAACAATAAGTATAGGAAATAATTTGAAGTTGCATCTGATCTTCTGATCCTGCACTTCATTCTGCCCGAAATGCGGTGATCGTAATTAAAACAAAGTATCTATGCCTTTATATCTGGCTATGATATATTGTTGTTTCTCTGTTTCACATTTTGACAAGCAAACTACTACCGTTTCAAAAGCTGAAATCACGTTTTGCGATTGATAGATATTGCTCTATTACAAATGACACTGACACACCGTCTATCCTACATCATTCTTTCTTCAGACTATTTTTTAACTGTTGCATGAGCGGTTTAAGACAGAGCACTCTGATTGTAATCCGATTTCTCATCAGTATTTTATATAGATTTAAATACGTCGTAATAAGTAGTATGTCAATGAATGGATAAAGCTTCCCTGGGAGCACACGACCGGTTTTGCGGTTCTTGCTCACCAGGGGGCAGCCGGTGTTATATACATATATATATAATATGTATATCTATATTATATCTATATTATATATATTATACATATATATATATTATATATATAATCAATAGTTAGCAAATAGAAGGGTGCGATCACTTGAAGACTGGGTAACCAACACACGGGGCGAAGGTTATGGGTTTCAAGCCTAACACCATGGCACGATAAAACGACAGCTTATGCCGCTCGATCACAGTCAAACTCAGACGTGTGTATCACTTTTACGAACTCATTTGTTTGTCTGTGAATATCACTTGGAGATGTAGTTCACGCCACATCATAAAATATTGATAAGACGACTATGGATCATATTGATTGTGGTATCTTTTTACTTTGTGTTTGAGTGTTCATGTTCAAAGAGGAGGGTGATACCATGAGAAATGAAGCCCCAGCTGTGTGCTTAACCTATTGGGCCAAAATAGCATTTCTCCTTCTCTCCAGCCTTCACGGTATCTGATATCTACTAAGCCATACAATCTATGTTCGGCACACAACGACCAATATTCTGAATTCATAAGGTGAGCTGTAGCCGGTCTACTTGACTAGCAATTGCTAGTCCATTACCTTCTTCATCAATCTGATTAGATCCATACCACTGTTATACTGAAGGTAAGAAATAAACAAATCGAATGCACACATGCCATTTGTTGAAACCAGCCAAATTCACCCGGTAAGGCTTCTGCTAAAATGTACCACGAATTACATATACACAGTCCGAGATCATGTCTAGAAGCTGGTTTTCTAATGAAGAAATGCATCTCAAATTCAAATCTCTGCTATCATTCAACTGACTGCAGCTGACTGACTGACTGGCTGCAGCTGACTGACTGACTGACTGACTGACTGATTGACCGACTAATTGGTCGATCCTCGCATTAGTTCCCTAACCGTCCATTTTATTCTTCGACAAAACCAAATCTACGTTACTTTCTTTGGCCTACAGTAAGTCTGAAGCTGAATACGTCCACATATCCACAAACAATCATTTCTTCTTGTCGATCAATGCACACTCAATCAACATTTTTCCCCCTGTTTAATCTTCCCACCTCCAATCCAAAACCACATGTTCAAATTTAAACAGATTCTTTCGAACGGTTGAATAAACTTGGTTGAACGAACCAAAGGGTCAATACTGGTTCTATTACCCACTCCCTACTGTCGACCACGCCTTCACAGTGCATGAGTCATTCTGCAATGTGGGCGGTAATCGACAAAGTGCACACGATCTCGACTGACCGCACGCGAACCACACACGCGCATGAAGTCATAACGCATACTTTTGTACATTTGTGCTGGGATTGGAAACATCCAGCGAACTGAAAGGTTATCATGTTTCACGTTGGGACTGGTCCGTTTTTGTGGTCCGGTCATCGTCATCATCGTCGCAGCAAACGAAACGCACAAACAGACACGTATGCAAACAAAATCGGTTCGGTCGAATGAGGCTCGATGTGTGGGGCTCTCAAAGGGATTGTGCAAACTTTGACCGACAGGGCAGGTGGCTTAGGTAGTGCTTGCAAATAAATGCGTTACGTTGGGGCGATTTTGCGTTGCGTCCATTGATCTTTTGGCTCGGTGCGTATTTGAATGGACCACATTTCCCCATCAACTCAATTGATCCCATAAATTTTGGTATTGATATCTATTTGGGAGACTATCTATCTAACAGATATGCGGTCAATCGTGCTGCTGCTTATCCGTGTTCAGAACAAGAAACACGTAGAATAAAACGATTTCCTTGCGTCCCAGTCACAAGGGGCTACAACACGAACTGATCACCGCATTCAGAATGATATGCACAACCTCGGTAAAATGTCTACTGATCGAGGGTCTGAAATCAACAAAACTCTGAGATGGAGCAGTCTGCACTCAGTCTTCTTGCATGGATCTCTAATCGAACATATCCGATTCGTTTTTAGTGAAGTGATTATGTATGGCCCTGATTAAAGTAACCGGTTACACTCTCCGTGCAACAAAGTTATGAACGAAACACCCGAATTCATATCCGTGCTCCAGAGATTACATGTCAATAACTCCTCTGTCGTTGTTACGAAATGTACCAGTTGTCAGACGTTGAGACACCGTATCCTCACCCCATTAAGAGCCAATGTGTGATTTGTAGCCGATGCAAAACACTTTCGCTCCATGTTTGAAACAAGTGAGGAAATTGTAAATGGTGGCGCGGGGGGGGGAGGGGTGCATTGAAGAAAGGTACGCATTGTGTGAAATTTGTATCCACAAATTTATGGTTTGACAAGGGGGAAATTTCGGCAAGAACATGCATATAGCACAAAATGAAATGCTTTCACGCGCTGAGGGATGTTTCCATTAGCAATGTGCCATAAATGCAAATTGTAACACTTGAACTATGTTCGGGGTTGGGGTCTATCATTTTTACCCTTGATGGAAGCTGTGCTGAATGCCTGTGTCAGGTGTCAGTGACTGAGAAAATGGATGGGAAACCAAGAACGGGCGAGCAAATGAACCAGAATATGAACAATTCCATTTCATTAGAGATTTATTTTGCATTGAAAACCTACAGCAATCGTTCCTACTCAACCTCTCACTCCAACCCCCTTACCCATACCGTGATACATGAATGTACCTGTGGATGTACCCCAATTTATAGAAGCGAGAAACTGCCACCCCAGCCCTCAAGTTGCCTATTCAGTTATAACACTCTGGTAATGAAGAAGTGGTGCGCTGTGTGCTGCACAGACTTTATTGTGCTCACAGTTGCTAATTACTCGATATTTTGTGTATTAGATTTTCAAAACCCGCACAATTGCAAACTTAATAACCATTTCCTATTGAATTGAATTGCCTTTTTGTTTAACAAACACCACTCGACAGCTCCCCAGTATATTGGCATTGTTAAACCCAAAGATAGCGATTGCAGCTGCGGTTCGCTTCACTTCTCCTCTATTACCCCTCCCTCAGCTCCGGATTACTCAGTGCGACAGTTCCTTTTCATCTCAAGGGTGTGATATGATCACGTCTGTTTTCTGTCTGTGCATTTCTTTATCCGACGCATCATTAAGATATACTTTAATGAGCAAGTCCTTGCACAGTGTCACTACAGAGCTTTCGACGAATCCCGTATCTCCAAGATACCAAATGAGTGGAGCACTTATATTTTGTTTAGAGTGAATCGAAAATAGGATCAAAGAGTGCTTTATTTTCGCACCTCAAATCCGAAAATTTATTAGAAAATAAGAACTGATGAAATGATCAATTTTCGCATCCCACAGGACCGGTGAGCATTCGAAATAGCACACACACGCAGATACACACACAAATAAACAAAGAGTGAAGCCGGGATGCGGCTAGAAGAAATCAAACTGGATGACATATTCTTTCCATTATTCAAAAATACACAGACCAATTGGTTCCAGTGCACCACGAGATGGGTTGGCTGCATTTCTGTGCCACTTACGTACTAATTCTGATCGATCGCATTCATATGAGCATCGACTAATAGCGAGACAAATAACACATCGATAAACGTCTAGAGACTCGTCTGTTCTATCTCGAAATCAAATTGAGATGATAATTTATGGTTTATTCAATTTTAAAACTGCTTCCCACGATGATATCAGACAGCGAGTTTCATAAAACCCATTCATTGAGCGTCTAATCGCACCCTAGACACTTACAGATTAAATATAAATGAATCGTTCCCGGTGTGAAAACCATGGTGAATACGGTGGAAGAAATAAGCGTATCATTTATGAGTATCTCCGATAGATATTCGCCTGCTCCTTTACGAACCTCGGACTTGGGCGATCGATATTGCCTCTGACTCTCTCCGCCTGTTAAAATGTCTGTTTAAAAGTCTTGATATCCGACTATTCTGATCATGTTCTGGTAAGATCCAGAATTAACTCAAATCCGACAGTTGTATTTGACTTTAAGGAGACTGTATACCTTCCACCTCGATCGATTTAGAGTTTTGAAGCACATTAAAAGCTTGGCAAGCGTAACTTTCTTTTTCTCATGTAAACAAGGATCTAATTGATAGTCAGATCTTTCAATCAGGCTGGTTTACTTGACCACAGTGACATGCAACTATTTACCGAATTACAGCACAATTTATTTTAGTGGGTTTCAGATTGCATCACAATAAAGTTAAGATATTCTGTGAGTTAATCATAATCCAAGGAAGATTCTCATAAATATTCAGGCTGTTTAGTGATCTACATGATTCAGTTCAGTTCACCATGAGGTATTGTTATAATGACACTATCGATTAACCTGGACAACAGGGTTTTCGAATATGACTTTCTGCCGGATAAGATGTCTGTGTGTTTCTAGAGAAGCAAACAAAACTGCGTTTTTACATTCCTTTGATCAAAGTACAGGTTCAGAGAAAAGAATCATTAAATACTTTCTAAATATTGTTCTCGATCCAAGGCGCATACCGTTTTGACATTTGGATTATTACTTCCTATTTCGTCATTTTCTTTCGTTGGAAAACTCAGTGCAATCACGGAACAAGTGCAAAAATATGTGTCGATCTGCATAGTTAGATCCGGAATCCGAATTGGATTACAGACAAAACTGATAAATTAATAATACGTAAATCTGCATCAGAACGGGAGGCATTATCGTACTGTGAAATTGCGTACCGGCAGAAAACGAGCTGTTTATTTCCTGTTGGGCTCCGTTATGTCCCTCCCACCGGGATTTGAAGTGCCAATCCGTGGTGTTTGCAGTCGCACCCCTTACCCCCGTGATACATGTTCAAAATATAATTATCGTGGTACAGGATATTTGATAAGCCACTGATAGAACGGCCTTATTGGCGAAGTCATTGTCATTTTTGTGGTCCTACCATGCCACTTCAGTGAAGAATCTCATCCAAAACGTTTTGGCAGCGCCATCCAAGCTACAGTACAGCCAGATTTTTGTGTCCAATTAATTATAGTTACCATTCTACTGGAATTGAGATGAAGGCCCCCGTCAAAGGTATATATATTTGTATATAATCGTCTATCGACTTTTCACGTGTACCAACCAATTAGAAAAAGCCATCAATAGATCTACCAAACTGTGCATCGATTTCTCCTTTGCTATCTACACTGCATGTGATAAGGGCCCAACCTTTGACACTGATCCCCATCAGAATCCATTTTTCCTCAAAACGAAATGCGTGTTCAATTTCGAACCGAAGGGTGTAGCCGTTATGACGAAAATTGTACCCCAGCTGATAGCTAACGTAAATCACCGTTCCGTACTTTCAGGTATGCAGCTGTGTTGAATCGTTTGTGACCTTTGGCATAAATCACTTGAACGATAGCATTCTTTCTCACGGACACGACGACCAAAAACATGTGGCTAAAGATAATTATGCAAAACAGAAAATTTGTTCCTCAGCTTAGCGCTTTTCACTCCAACTTATTTGGGGGGTATATAGTTAATAAACACTAACGTTTTATTGGTATGGTATCTTTAACTAAATATATTTTTGAAGATTATCATTCATTTAGCTGACCAATGAAATGTGAAGTAACGGGCGAACGACAGGGCGAGTTTAGGCCTTACTTCCATTGAATTCATTCATCTGTTTAGCAAATCCAGCTTCGTTTGTTTTTCGAAGTTCGCGTAAGATTTATTATTGGGACTAGGCGCCTAACTAGATTCGATATATTTTTTGGTGATAGAGTGATTATATATTGATGATTAAACCGGGATTTCTGTACTCATTTAGAAAATTACCTCCGACAACTAAACCGTATTTTGGCTGAGATTCTTATTTTGACCTAGCGCTCTCACCCCTCCCCACCAGTCCCTTGCCCAAAAGTCACAACGGACTGATACAAACCGTGAGGAAATCTTTTTACGACTGCTTTACCAGTGGTTTCTTTTGGCATTCGTAACATATAAAGCGTCCCTTTTGATTGAGTGCTTACACATTTAAAGGACAACCGCGCGATTTCTCATCTGTTGGCACCTGCTTTCTCAACTGGGACATGGCTAAGTCTAATCGACCGAGGTCCAATCGGATCACGCAAATGTCAGTGATACAGCAGATGGAAATACCGTGCGTTTGCCCCATCCCCACCCTCCTCATTCGACAGTGGTGATGATGCAATTTTACTTCTTCAATCTGGCAAACAAGACAGTGAAAAGCATCGCGGGAATAAAAAATATAATCTACCATTTACATTGCACACATTAAAATTCAACAAAAATGAATCGGATCCGGCCTGTATCGGAAAACACGTCCAACGCAGTGACATATCCAAACAGTCCGTGAATGGACAAACCGATTGAAAAGCCCCGCATTGATTAGGCAGATATGATCGATCGCTTCGGCATTTAGACCATTCGCAGTGCAAACTGATTTAGTGCCCAAGTGGATTAGATGTGGGTTGGCAGTCGATGGGGCTTTTTATCGGTCGACTAATCGCATCTGCTGCCGTGAAATGTATAGTTGCGGTTTTAATACTCGAATTCGGTTCATGTGCATTGCAGGCAATTTTATGTCAAGAAGCAACCACGATTGAAGAGTATTGAAGGGTAAACGGAGTTAATGCTTTTAGGTGATAGCATGGCCAAATGCCCTAGGCTTGTTAGCGTTTACCGTTCTGACATTCTTCCCGTGCTTTTGGTTTGTATAACTAACACTGTGTTAATTATCATCGATTGATGATCACAATCCCTATAACCTGCGTGCTATTAAACTGAAAACTAGTGTGCATTAAATGGGACAAGTTTGATGTAATATGAGGATTATTTTGTGCATAGAACCGCTATTTAGTTAGTGGTACATGGTGGTAGCTGAAAACATCGACTACCTTCATAAATAAAATCTAACCTACGTCTTGTAATCTAAGGTGAAAAACCTTGATGGGACAATTGGATATTGTATTCACAAGCCAATTTTGTATGCGGTTTGATTAGTCATCAAACGGGGTAAGATGTAGACGCAAGCGTTTTCTGTGAGTCAGAGTTGACTGTGGTTAACGGTTGGGTTCCGGTGAGAGCGTGCTAGACGTGTCAAAGTTTCATGCGGTTTGTGTGTCCAATCGGAACTAACCTTGCAGGAAAAGGATGAACCCAATCCCATGTGACAGTTGCACCGCTCACGTACCACAGTTATCATTTTCTTCTTATCTCTCTTGTTCTTTTTACTCGATGATTCTCACTCAAATATCTTGACTTCCTTCTTAGAATCTCTCTCTATACTTTGCTCCATCTACTCCGCGTGCGATTATACAGCTTTCAGTTGGAGTCTCCAAGCATTTGGGTGTTACACTAATGCATTCTGAATCAATCAGCAGACGTCTAGGTGACATCCAAATGGACGGCTTCCATCACCACCACTCTCCGTAGTATGACCTATTTGCGATTACCAACAATTATATTCTATATCGTGTATAGGCAATAAAAAACTGCTTGATCAGCACCTTGTTGATAAAACGAAGAGTGTGTTTGCGTACTACCTGTGAGGTCCGAGGCTCCGTCCTCAATCGGATCCATGGATTCATACTGTCGCGGAGACTTAAGCCTCCCCTGCTTCCCCGTGCTTTGTACACGGCGAAATTCAGCATGTATTTGCATGAAAGCTAGGAGACTAATTCAATTCAGCCCGTTCGATCGTTCGATGACACTTGTCACCTCCATGATAGTTTTCACCCCATTCTGATATAGGAGCAAATCAATGTAAATAAACTTAAAACCCATGTAGAAGTTAATTATACTTGAGTGTTACGCATTCAAACAATTGTATGTGTGCATATATGCGTGACAAATGCACCTAGCCTATTCTCGGAACTATAAACACACGTGCAGGATACGAGACAACTAACGATCTTCTCCCATGACTACACCATCTGTCCGACCGTGATGAGTTGAGAAACAGTCGCACAGCTCATCTGTACATAGGCGACTGGTCCTTCCGATTGCGTGCATATGTGCAAGATCGATATGCGCGCTTTCGCTGTTTGTGACAAGATTAGTGGGATATCTTGAACCATGGGACGGGGTAAGGTTGTATGATCGACCCGGGTTGTGTTGAGATAGATCGACGTGTGCGTGTGTGTGCTTGTGTGTTAGCGCGCAGAGACGTGAACGCTTTCGTGGGACCCTTCGGATCAGTTGTGATCTGTCCCGTTTGTAGAACAAGCAAACATGGCTAAAAAGAGATTAGACCACCCTCAACCGACCGACGACGGGATTGAAGCATAACGACTCCTCCCGGTGTGAAATGAAATGTGAATTTGAGAGCGGCAGTGCAGAGACAGACCGATACATAGGGCTACTCATTACCGGCACACCGGTGCCGTTTTTCATCACGCATTAGTGGCATTTGATTCAGTTCGACTTCGCATGTCCTATTGTCTATTTTCATCAATTTTTCCAATGTTTACTATCAACGAAACAATGTGCATGTACAATGTACATGATTCTCAGATGATAAATTGTTTGTCAACGGTCATCTGCCTTCTTGTGCACCTTCGATGGACTGTCGAAGCTCGGGTTCTGGGTAAGCTGGAGCTCGACAATGCTATGTGACCCTAAATGTGTTGGTGTTCTTAACTAAACAGAAATGGTCAAGCGGTTACTTTGTATAAACATTTATATGACAAACAAACAGTACTAGGTGGGCTGTCACCCCAATCAAGTAAGTCAAGTATTTGCAAAATCGATCGAATGACGAGACCAGAAGCGGTTAACAAATAACATGTCTGTCTATAAATATGATTTATTTCGAAGATGCACCTCATTGTTTTTGCGATTAGGGTGGACCTGTTAAATAATATTGCAAGCAAATGATTGATAGCAATGAGCAACAATTAGGATTTGTTGCGAACTTAAGGTATAATTATGTGCTATCGCGTAATGGGGCTTTTGCTACAGTATTGTGATTAAATTTTATTCGTTTAATCTTCTCCCAGTAAAAGCGCGTTTAGAGTGATGATCCTATTCAAAGAATTACAGAGTTTTACTCTTAGGGGCTTTCAATCTTATAAATCTCCTGGTCTTCAAGTACATCAACGACAGGTCCTGAGTTGTTTGTTTCTTTAATCGACCGAATTAGTTCATCTTCATTGTGTTTCCGTATTCCCTGCTCCTAAAACGTCAATGGAGCAGTACATAGGTTCATCAACTTCCACCTAAAGCGACTGGGAGACGAAATGTATGCAGTCGTCCGTTGGTAATGCTCCTAGGATATCTTTAGATCGAAAACATGTGAAAAATATTTGGGATCGGACAATGATATGTGAAAGGCAGTTAGCTCTTCAGTTCTTTGCCGGATTTCGCGCAGAGCTTTGAGATTAATTTTGATCCCCGAAACAATAACTGTGTCGACATTTTCGCATTGAAGTTTGCTATATGATGCCGTTGTTCTTCGTTGGCTATGGCCTACGAATGGATGACACAAACTCGAACGAATATAATATATATGGTTAATCATTTAGAACAGCATCTGTAATCCAGGCCGATTGGTGTCGGTGAATCCTTGATTTGGTGAATATACTGTCTTCCCTTTGGTCTTATGTTCAATATTACCAACCGAACGGAACTAAGGGTGAAATACGTTTATATTAGTAGATACCGACTAGCACCACTGAAAGTGCCTACTCACATCCATGCAGAATAAACTACATATTTTATCATCATATACAATATATATATATTGTATATATTCCATGCTCTATCTTTTTATTGTGAGAAAAAACGAAATAAATATGACAGATAATAAAGCATGCTAAATTTCCCTTCTGATTCTCATCCGTGTCAAATTGACCAACGCGTTCCCCGTCTCTAAAATTTCTCTTCCCATACATTACATTTAACCCGTTAGCCTCCGTCGACGAGCGAAACCGGAGTTGGAGAATGAACGACATCGTGACATCTCGCTCCGGCTTTCTGTGCAAGAGGTCAAGCAGCTGCCGTCCAAAGGAAGGTAAGCCGCAATTATTTAACTGTAGACTAACACTTGTTTTTCTGTGTCTGTCTGTCTATCTGTCCGTCTCTCTGTTTGTCTATTCGTCCAACTATCTGTCTGTCCTTTTGTGTACTTCATCTTATAAGCAACTATGTTTTAAACTCGCCAATGATTGTACTCAAATCTACCGTGTCCACAATTTGCACAATTCGCCTGTTTGCGTCATGAATGAAAGAACAGCACTGTAAAAACTATCATTTCAAAAGGAAATGCATTTCCGCGCAAGAGAAAAAATGCTTTCAGTTTCAAATGTTTTTTTCCGGAGGGAAATGAAATCGTGTGGGTGGATGGCTGGACGAATGCCAGTTCTGATTCGCTTTTCCGAATGACGCGTTCCTTTGATTCCCAAAGGCCGTTATTGACCAATTCATTTATCGGTTGTTTGTTTGACGTAGATCGGATCAATAGTGCTATCAGTTCATGCATGCATCATACATTTGGATCAGATCCGAAACGTCTCGCCTAACTGTTTCCACTCGTCCCACAGACAGAAAATGTACCAACCAGATGTCTGTCAATGTCCGAGAAACACGAACTTGTTTCAGCTCATCGGTTCACTAATCACAACTAACCGGAGCAATATCTTCCTTTGAAGCATTTTTGAGACAAATCATTCATTGCGATGATTTTTTCATGCCACAATTATGTGACGTAGAGGTGACTCATTTCAGCCATCTGGACATTAAACCAGCTTTTCCATAACATTGAATTAAGCAGTATTTGAATGACTACACAAGAACCTCATGTGGCGAATTTCACATCAGATGTACAAGTTTCAGGATGCCTTGAGTTAGGCTGAAATCTATAGATATACTGGTTGTGCTACGAAACAGATAGTTTACTTCTGGGCAATTTTGTTTGTTTATTCTTATGCAGTGCGATACGCTGTTGGGTAAGATTTTCGAATAACGAGAGTGGATACTCCGGTTCGGTCACCTGGGCTGCTTTTCCCTCTTGATTCGACCGTGTCCAAACAATGAATCTAACCGCCGAACTACTGACTGAGATACACTGAAAGAAACACATGGTTACTTCCCTGTCTTGGCACTAATGGTACGCACATAGCCTGCTGATTGAGATTTTAGTGTGATGGATGAATTCATCAGTTCCCGGCTCAATCTTTTCGAATCAAACTGATGTGATTTGCTTTGTCAGCTTGATCTTCTCACGCGTGAACAAACTGTATAGTATTTTTCCGTTTGCTGATGTACAGTCTGATTTGAACATTTGGACTTGAACTGCAAATCTTTGGGGTTGAAAGACGATGTCCCTTAACCTGAGCCGTGTTGTGGACAAACGAAAACTCATATTTTCTAAACTCTCATTCTTGAGTCATGTGATTTTACACACGCACACACACACACTGTGAGGAGGGCTTCTACTTTTCAAGAATGTGTTAGCGTAACGATTGGGAAAATGTGTGTGAACTGTACTCTGGTTCACGTTTTTCGATGTACTTTGATGGATATGACTGTAAGCAATTCGATTCTCCATAAAATGTGAAGAATATTTTACAATTTATTGTGAAAAATACAACGGGGATTGATCGAATTGCATCCGCAATACTTCACCCATGGTTTACCTCAAAGTCTGTCAACAGAGCGTAAACTGATATCAGTAGTGAACAAGACGATTCGATCGTACAAAATAAAGAATATTTTTCGTTGTTGGTTTGAGTCCAAGCATGGGAACCCGAAACCGGTGATCCGTTATCGGGGACCTGAAACCGGTACTTTTTCTCTTCATCTTCGATTTATTCCTCAGGATATTAAGTGTAATTGTTTTGTCAATCAATGGTCGCTTTGTACATGGCTTTTACCCTTTTTTCTGGTGATCACGATTCAGTTGTGTGTAATTGCGGCATAAACCTCAACCTAGCACAGTGAGGAGACGATCTAGCCTAATGTTTTGAATGGAGCGTGATACAGCTTTGATTACTCTCAAGTATACATAGCACATAATTTGACTATCTCTCTGTGTATCTGCCTAATTGCTAGCGTGATCTAGGCCATTCTTTCATTGCCTCGCTCTTTTCACCACAGTTTACCAATTTTCTTATACACGACGTATTCGGTAAAAGAATAAAGAGATCATATGATTCTCATCGTTGTCAGTGCAAGAAGCTCATCTTGTAGTTCTTTCGAAGTAAAACGTTTTTCTCTCATGTCTGTACGAACATGACTCTGTCAACACGGCGGATTTTCGGCCGCAAGTTCGGTTATAGACTGCAGAATGTCCTATTTTGTCGGAGACACCGTCTGACGCTGATATACTGATATTTCTATAATGATGATAAATCATCTTTTTTATCCACAAAAGGATCTGTTTTCCCGTGATTAGCAACATATTTTTCAGTGCTTTTTTCTTTTGTTCTTTCCGGTTCCTTCGACTGCAGTTCGATATCGTTTGTAACACACGCGCAGAAGCAACCAGATTGGAAGTCCAACGACGCAATTATGCTGTAAATGGGAAGGCTGAGCTCTTTAATTTTGTCGCTTAGGTGTACAGTGTATTAAGTTAACCAAGGGAAAGATCTATTCACTTTTGGCCATTATACTATTCTAAATTGGCTCGCGTGACCATTTGTGCGAGCCTCTTTGAACAGCCTAACAGATCAAAGATGGCAGATTAAAAGTAGAAACTCAATCAACGCCCAATTGTAACCAGATTTTCGGAACTCACCAATCCATCCGTCCTATTTCTCAGCACCTTTCCAGATGGTTACATTCATGAATAAACAAGGCCAAAATAAAGATCCAATCCACGAATGTCTGCCAACTTAAAACGGCAAATGTAAACGGATCTTTTGGTGCTTTATTCGGCATGTGGTTTGTCTAATTTTGTGCTAACACATTTTTATCAATAGATTCAATGTATTATATAGTTAGGGCAAATTGGCCAATCCGTTTCAAAACTTCTATACCTCTTTTTTAGGATGTTCCGTATAAGATTTGAGTCACATTTCTGTCCCCAGTGTTCCACTGTCCAGCGGTCGCTGACTCTATAGTTCCCGTTTAGCGGTAAAAGATCCAACGACATGTTAAACTGTTTGAATAGGAATGATCCATGTGTGACTTGATTTTTTGATCGAGGCTATCAATAGTTTCTCCAATGAATGATGTTGATATAATTACTTTCCCTAAACTACTGTTTCAGACGTGAGTGAGTTATCACGAAGCTTGATCATTTGTGGTTAACCAGTGTGAGTCGGACTCCAGCTTGCACAATCGTGCGAATCTGGTGGGATTCACTCGTTCTTGCTGCTTCTTGTTTTATCCCTCACATTTTAGCTCCAGTTTAGGTTTCGGCTCTTCGCTTCTGTTGAACGACTCTTCATGAATACACAATTCCCCTGTTCAGAAATACTATAA
>UZAN01039369.1:141617-154895 GCA_900618425.1 Echinostoma caproni | reverse complement strand
TCTCCCGTATCGGCTTACTCGTTCACTTGTCGTGAGTGTAACCTTGTTCGCTCAGAAATACCCGGTTGAGAGATGAGATTATTCAGAGAGTCAACAGGCATTCAATCTGTCACGTTCTGTTTAAGCGGAATCACCTTGCAAACGACTGTTTATGCCTAGTTCTAGTAACTAACTCTTCAGTGTTAGCTAATTCAACACACAAAATCGGTGACCTTTAGGGTATCACACAGGTTTTAGTAGTATATAGAACTGGTTCGAGCGAATGCTGTAGAAAAAAGAAAATGACGTAATCTTTGTCTCAAAAAATATTGGTCTCAGTTAGTGGTCCCTTTACTTTGGGCCAAATGGTTTCTCTATTTTAGATAAAAATATCAGGTTTGGGATAGTATATGTAGCGAGGTAAACGTGGTTTCATCTATGCAAACCGTTAAGTTTGGATTTGTGAACAACTGAACGTTTCGTGGTCTGTCGATCCACGTTTTGGGGTTGAATGTAAATTACAGAACGAATGGCCAAATTTTCGCCCTCGCTAACGCGATCAGGAGGTGAGGGGGTAGTTTCCCGATCAGATTTCCCCATATGACTCACGTGTGCACTATCCTTGGAACAGGGGTCGGTTGTGAGTGCATTATCGTTGCCCACTTACGGCATAAAACCCCATTCAATTCATGTGAAGGTAAACTTCGAGGCTGAGTCATAGAGCCGCATAGATCTGCTTCACTCTAGCCTCTCGTTCTTCCCAATCTGGTATGTACCCAACAAATTGATTTATTGTCTTTGGGGATTGGGTTATTACAAGCAACGCACAGTGAATCACCCATTTGGGAGATTTAAAAAAAATTACATCTAGAATTTATTTGGTTTTCGACATTATTTCCTCCCATAGGTATTAAGGTCATCTCGACTAAGGTTAAACGTTCAGCTGAAGGAACATGATACTCCATGTCCCTCACTGATGTGGCATCCGCTGCCGGTTCTAATGGTCAAGCAGGATGATTAACCGTGAGTGAGTGGATCAGTCTATCATTGTTTAACAGTCACTGGCAGTCATGGTTGGTGAACGTAAGCAATAATGAGTAAGTTCGAGATTAGTGTCTTGATCAGATGAAATAGGTTAAGTCCCAAAATCGTCCTGGCCCATTGATACATAGTGTTGTCTGTCAACACACGGCTATTTACTTTATATGTCAGAAATGAACTTTCTAACCAGGAAGCTTAAATCAATTCGTAATCCATCAGACCAAAACATGTTACTGGGATGGGTAATCTGAATGGGAAAAGATCAGTGCTATTGCTGTGACCTTGAATTTCAGCTGGCGGAGCGTGCGGCGTTCAAGCGTGGGTTTGAAACCCGCCGAGGAAAATAAACTTCTCGCAATTTGAACAAAAGCCTTGGGAAAGAAGAAACCTCCATAATTACTGCATTTGCTATTCATCTAATAACACTTTAATTGCTTACCTCGATATCGATTACAAAATGAAGTGTGACAGCGGGGTGGGAGGTTCACTCATAGTATTTAGAATGCTGATAAAAAGCTTTTAATTGAATTTTAGAAAAAAGGGACTCTTCGTTTTGCTATACTATGTCTTCGTTACGTCCGCTACACACCCAAATAAAAAAGCTACTCAAACTATATTGAAAGTTACACCGATAATGAATTATTTCTACCCACCTGGCTGAAATGTAGGAACTCAGGGGCTTTTCCCACAAGTAATCAGAATACGTAAGCATTCAATGAAACGCTCAACCATCGAATTAGCTATAGGGCAGTGAAATATTTTCACTATTTTTATTAGCAAACGCTATTCAGTAATATATAAACGCACGTGTCACATACTTAGCATAAGTTAGATTATGTGTGGATAAATGAACCATTGTTAGCTCACGGTTTTCCATCTTTTTATGCAGCATTTTATGTAACCAGTTCATCAAGTTTACGATATAAAATTTCGCGATATGTACTTTCATCTTTTTTGTTTTGCCTCCTTTTATTGAATACACAATGATACCGGGTTTCGGAAGGTGAGAAGTGCCCAATCAATGGCTTTCCTACTACTTGACTGAAATTGATGTCCAGGAAGTCAATATAGATAGGAGTTTATCATCTTCCCCCGCGAGCACATGAATTAGACTTCCAATCATACCGATGTCGATGCTATTATGCGGCAATTGTGTACATTTTATACATTCCATTTACAAATTCCTCCTAGTTCCAAAGGCCTGAAAAACAATCATTGGAAAATTGATTTTTCCAACCAAAAAGCGAAATAGCCTCGCGTGAGAGGCGACATATTACATTGTTCAGTGAAATTACTAGTCTTGCGGAATGAGCTTTCTTTTCCTCGGTAAAAGAACTAATTTCCCATGTGGGTTGTCATTATTCATGCCGTCTTTGTATGCCTAAGAATAACCGATATGTCGCTCATCATTTATTCCACTTTTCTTATTTACAAATTGATAATTATGCACAAGGATATTCCTTGGAATTGGCAAGCTATAAACAAAGGTTGTTTAATGTGAGGTTTTTTTGGTGCTATTTCCGAACAGCTGTTGACTTGCAGCAAACATTTATGATACTGTGACCAGTCGATCGATTTTATATCTCAGTGGATTCGTACAAATATCAAATTCCATTTGTTAAAGCTGATTTTCTCAATTTCGGTAGAACGCAGTTTTCAACAAATAGAGTTTTGGAACTTTTATACATCACTCAGGGTGAACATAAACGTTCTCAATTCCATTCTATTTCTCATGCGAGGATTTCATGGACTTTCAACACCAACGTAGGTGACGAAGAACAATTATCCAATGGGTATCGTGTGACGCTGTATCAGCTTAGTTAGTTGCAACTATACCGGATGCGGTTCGAAGTCGGCGTGTAGAAATTCACGTTATTGAACTGGCATTGGCCGAGAACAAAAAGTACATACCTTTTGGTCTCATTTTCCCGAATCAACAGCTTCACCTATACCAACTTGCATGCATATGTGCTTGTGTTGGGGGCATTTTAGATTATACGGAAGCCTTCTAGTTATTACTGTGAATGGAAGCATCGTTTGCGAGGATCCCACCAGTGAGGCACTTTCACATCAACAGGTGTAATACATGCTCATTCCTCTATCTTTTCAGTTGAGAAATTCACTTTGATAACTTGTGGTTAGCGCCGCAGTTTCATCGAGCTCTAATCGCCTTCCCAGACGTACTATTCGTTTTCTCCAACTTCATAATTTGAAAAGAAAGAATTCACTTGCTGAATGTATCTGGTGTATTTTCCATGTACATTGCAGATACAGAGGAGTGTATATATCGCTCCTGTGTGTGTCCCACTCTATGGGAGTTACCTGATACTCGAAATAGTGATGAATGTTTAAACATAATGGGATTTACAAATGACGGCAGATAGAGAGTTACTGTTACTTATCACCAGTCCATACTACGCTGCTATTCACATACATGAAATATGCTTATTCGCGGAGACAAGCACTCAATCTATCGGCCATCAACCTCTTAACTCAGATCGCAACATTTCGGCTCACAGCCCAAATGTTCACGATTTGATCCCTGGCACGAATGCACACATTTCACGCGCGGATGATGTGTTCCAGGAAGGACAAAATGGCTTCCCGCTGCCATTTGTTGACCATGGTAAGCAAACTTTCCTGACACTCAAAATCCACCGGTTGACTATGAAAGCTACCTGATAGTTGCAAAAAAACAGTTTGCTCGGAGAAAGGCTCGACACGCATCGATTGAATTGTACTGATTATTTTATGAGAAAAAGTGAATTCCCACCCGAAAATCAGTGTTCAATCAAATTTTTGGAGCTTTAAATTCGAAATATTGCTTCTACTATGATTTGTCCCTGGCGTCTACTACAATGTATTTCGTTGATCAATTTGAGCGATGTTCATAGCATGAAACTGTTGGAGACTGATCATAATTTCAGGATAGGTCGTCATGTACAGCTTGTTTTTGTGTCTAAATAACGCAGGTTGTACCCCCTATTAGCGGCATTCGATGGCACGTAAAGAGAATATATCAGATTCGAACTGCAATAGGGAGCTTAAAAAGCAGCTAGCGATCTGTGACGCGTTGTTCATCCGTGTTTTCTGTGTGTACCGCGTTAATCCAGTGTGCCGAAAATGACGCAACTCAGCTAATATAGATTGTGCAGTGTGTATGAGATGGATTGATATTGGGATCGCGGAACTGCTGTGAAACTGTTCGTGTAACATTTTTTCATTCTGTTCTTCGTTCACCACGCGTTGTTTTGTCTGGTTTAAGCAAACGTTGTGCGTCGTCTTTATTGGTTTTGAAATAAGGATAAAAATGGTAATAATTTTAAACAACCGGTTCCAATTACCATAAGCTTTCCTGGAATTTTCAGGAATCCAGACTGCGCTTCTGCCGATGTGTTGAAACAATCTACGTCTTACACCGTTAATAGCGCGGATTTAAGCGATGTGGCGTGACGTTACTATCGCATCTGTTTTAGTCCTGTCGGTCGTTTGGCATCTGCTGCAGCCGCAAACACACTTATGATCCATTTAGGCAGGAAAAGCCTGACGACAACTTTAATGTTAGTTGAATTCTTTCATAGTGCATGTTTGTTTTACCATTAGGCGAATCATAATTTCTGTGTCCAGAGCAACATATTAAGCATATTACCGTATTAATATAATAAATGTTTTTATAAACCGAAATTAACGTAGTTGTCATCGGCGCGGCTTAATTCCTGTTGACACATCGATGTAACCCTCGGATTTTATCGAAACACGCTTTACATCTCCTTAGGTGAACGGTGAAAGAGGCACAACGATAAAGACATTTATTTGCCGTCGAAAACTGGTGCACCATTCTGCACAATAGCTTCTTTCGCTGGATAAGCGGGCAGACAAGGTAATTTCGTGCGTGATTTGGGCACTACTCTCCAAATGGAACAGACATGTCAATTCGACATTTTCATACCTTCAACAGCCGCATCAATACAAAAGTGAGTAAGCGCAGTAGATGATCTAACGGACCGCCAGAATTCGAGGAGCACACAATGCATTGCAGATAAACTACTGTGCAGGTTTATAAATTACATGACTGATTTAATTGTTTTCAGGTTGCGCCCCAAGCGTGTGGAGCAATCAAAAAAACGATAAATTACCCATAGTTCATTCAAGCATTCCAGTTACGTGGATTCAATTGACTAGTGGTTCAAAACCAACTCATCGATTTATGGCTACAAAGATTCCAGTGGACGTCCCATATATGCACAGAAATTTGAGTGCCGGTATTCACTCCACCACACTCCGCTCCGGAGTCGCCAAAGGTCTGGTGAAAATCAATTTTCTCACCAGTAATTTTCTTCAACTATTTCAAACGTCACTATTCTTCATACTTGATAGTACTCTTCCGAGATCGGACGTAGCGTTTCATCCAGTTCGTTTTCTCGTTGCGTACTGCTTTGCTTCACCGAAATGTGCACTTTTCATCAGAGGTCAATCAAATCTGACCCTTTGGTTCACGTGATACAAACTTGATGTTCTTCTGTCTGTAAAACAGAAGAATCTGAAAGGATTGATTTGGACACTTCACGTGGGACGTGTAACACGCCCCTTGTNGGGGGGGGGGGGACTCACAGGTTGTTATGTACTATGTCCCATTTGCATCAAACAGTTTGAAAACAATATCATTTGTGTGTACGAACTCTTGGTCCGAAGGCATAGACTATCAGATTAAGAAGCATTAATAAAACGGGGCTTCCCCCAGGATCATTCCACTTAGGAAATTAATCCAAACCGGAAAACTAGTTCTTATCCAATTGCATCGTTATTCACTTAATTGTTTGCAAACTTTTCATTGAAGCATCGCTTATAACATATTCAGAATAATGCGGTGAAGTGCATACATCCCTTTAGTCAACTCACGGAGACATGCATCATTCTTGCACTATACACTGCTCTCTAGCAGAAACGTACCTGTGATCCAGAGTTTGAATACCGTCAGTTAGAAATATATGTTATTCCAAGCAAACGGAACAGCGGGAACCACGAGATCTGTTATTAGGATCCGACACATGCTTACTTCCAGTCCTTCGATACTCATTTGCTGAGAGTTCGCTTTCAGATCATAAAATAATGATTTTCTGGTGTAACATTAAAATGCGGCAAACAGGGAATTCAAGCTGAGAGTTAACCGGGCGTTTCAGGTTTTCAAGACTGAGTAGACCATGATCTAACGAATCATCCTTTTTTTGAAATGTACGGGTGACGATCCTTTGCGCTCATGTAGTGGGAGATACCACTTCTCACAGACGCTCATCGAGAGTTCTCAATTCTAGTCAATCTTATTCAGTTAGAGTCCTCGGTAAGCTATCCCGCGATTCACCATTCATCGGTAATTTAGCTGGTCGATTCAATGAACCTAAAGCACGATCAAAGAGGTACATTCCAGTTCCTCTAACGAATGAACGCCATTTAAGTTTGCGTTTGGAATAGTCCATGAAGATGTGTGTGTGTGCATGAACGAATGATGATAATATATCAGTTAGGGGATACTGGATTTATATCGAGATGGGCGTTTGAAACAGCTTTGAAGGATTAACGGATTTGCATTCCACAAGTTGGTTGATATCACGCGTGATCACACTCATTAGATTATGCGTTCATCTCAGTACACTAAGGTTTACCAGCCTGGTCGTTTGGACAAGTATGTCATATCAATCATAACTTCCATTTGTGCCTTATTGTGACCCGTTTCCTGGATCTTCGTTCGTCGTGACATTGAGGAGAGTCGGATAACGTTTGCATTTCGAATGAGAAGGTTTTTCACGGGGTCTTGTTCACCCTGAACAAAGCAATCTAGTTGATTTAGACACGTCGAGTTCTATTCTATTCGGAACACCTCACATGATTGCTCACTCACATACAAACACACGTGCGCACGCGTACTGGGCTATTCCCGACCAAAAGTGCCGAAGTTTAATTCACTACCCACCCCACGTGAATGCTTACCGACATATATCCATCAAAGCGCGAACAGGATGCTTGTGTTTGATGGCCCACGGAAACAAAGCGAAAAAATCAAGTGTTTTGTTCGATACATTTTTGAAAAGAAAACAATAATCGATAACTCTCGGCTAAGGAAAGCCTGTGTGGAATCTACTGGTTTTGTTTCAAACATCTGCCGGAATTTCCTATTTCTTTTGTTTTCAGCAGCTTCGTTTCTCAGAAGAAATGCGAAACAATGAACGCCTACTGATTTAATTCTCTTTTAATATCTACCTTAATCAATCGGGTTCTTTTCACCAGATTCCAGTTATTGTCGATTCAGGTAATTTGTCTACCGTTAAATAACAAAATGCAAACTCAAATACTGTTCACATCGATAGGTCGATCTCGATTACGATGTTGCAAAGTCAACATTAAGCCGGTTTCCCACACCATTAAATTCAAGGTCGAGTTATCAATAATAAGATTGTACGTTTCCTTCGTTGATTGTGTTTTGTATACATAACATTGAGGTATTTAGTGACTTTTTATAATTTGATCATTATTGTTGCTGTTATTAACTGATCACTTAATCCAATATTGCTTTTAACTACTGATATACAAGCATCTCTATCATCAGAAATAATATTTCCTGACATGATTATCGTCGTACATGAAGATAATAAGACATTATCGGTTGCTCATCCCTCGCTGTTCATGTGTTCGAACCCCGTCACATTGATCATACCAGTCATTTAAACTTTGTGTTGATTTTTAACTGATGGCTGCCCTGTTCCCGAATAGTAATTGTACTTTTGTTGTCGTGCCCTACATCAATAGAATGATGGAAGATTGCTAGTCGTAGCATTTTCATCATCATTATTCTAACTATGAATGGTCTTGCTTCATTTTTCATCCGTGGATACGAAAATGGCAACTGAAAGTTATTTTAACTGTATCGCTTTGTACACATCCTGTCCTAATTCCTGACGGTTATACCCGCCCGAATGGTAGAATAGAACACGTGATTTGTCCCAGAGTCATCCGGTTTCAACTGTATAAATGTGTGACAGCCAAACCCTGACACAATTTACTGCCAAGAACTATGCCAGAATGGCTCCGTGAACAACCACTCCCACCCCTACCCTTCTCCACTCTGCTTCTACTCTCGAATACGCACAACCAATCAGCCACAAATCTAATCTACAAACTGGATACATTAATCAACAGTTTGAATGTGACACAGAGAGAAAATACTCTTCCGTTCCTCAATGTACTTGCTAACTGTCACACGGGAACTATTCTCCATGCATAACAGGTCTGCCAAATATTGCTTGCATGACACTTGACAGCATGCTGCATTTCCAATTAGTTGCAACATGTCCGGTCGCAAACTGCGACGAATTTGTAACGCTTGCACACAGAATGGACGCACTTGCGCACATACAAACAGTTATAATTTGGTTATAGTGATCAGACTTATTTACTGTGCTCAACTAGCTACACATATTGTGAAAAACTGGTGCCCTGTTGCTGCATCTTATACAGATCTACCTGTTGATCAGCTTTTTACATGGTACTTTTATGATATATAGATATATATCATCAAAATATAAAGCTAACGTTCCGAATATTATTATTTCGAATGGTTTTATGCAATCCGAATCATAGCTGTACTCTTTGTTTGTGTGTGGTATATAACCAGGACTGATCGTTGTTCTTTGAACAGCTAGTTGATTTTACAATGAATCAAAAAGAGTTTCTCAGATCACCATCTAGACATTCACGTTTTGCAGTTTGCTGTCATTTCATTAAATGATATGAGCAGATCTATTTTGATTTATTTGATTGGAAACAGTTTTTCCAATCATTTATCCCCACTTTATTCGACAGAAGGACAGTAAATAGTGATTGCTTCACCCTTTTGTGTGTGCCATTGAATTACAACGTGAAGCTCGACTCCTGTCGTTTTAACTCCAGAAGTTTGGACAATCTGATGAATTTTACCCTATTCTGCTGATTCCAAACCGTTTTCCCTTTAGTAGCCGTATTGTAAATCAGCTCTAGTTACCTCACATCCGTAAAACGGTCACATCAAAAATGTCAGTTACATTCACCGCCAAACATGCTGTACCAGGAATTAATTCATCAATAATTTTGTGGATCAACGTGGCACGGATTAATTCAGATCCGCATTAAAAATGATCGTTTTTCATCTGATTTACGTTCGGCAGAATAGCCGTATGATCAGGTCATCCCATTAGGAGAAATCGAACTACTACTGTTGAAGATAACCCATTCTCGGTTTCTTGAACTCGATGTTTCCTTCTGGGCCAGTCTGAAAAGTAACCGTACCCACAGATTCCATTTTGTCCGAATCCCGGTTACAGGCTGTCGGAATCAATTTGTGTGAAGTGCAAGCTGTGTGCGAACAATTCCCACATCCGTCTTATCATTGCTGCGGGCACACACGAACACACATGCACACGCACATTTTCCCTCCATTATCGATCAACTTCCGGAGTAGTTGGCCCTAAACCAGGAGAAACGTGCAGCATTCTCCGCTTCGTTAGCGTTTGCCTCACTGTCCTGACCAAACACCTGTTTGACGTCACCATAAGGCGACCGTCGAGAGACGTCCTATCTGTCTGGGGTGATCGTGTGCAGATAAACTGTGTGAATGTCCAACCTAAATAGGTATGTTCTCAGAGGAGGGTCACGTGATGGTTGCACGATAGTTTACCAGGGGAGATAAATGCTCATTGTGTAGTAGAACACTGTCCAGATGGAATAGGTGATACGTGTAAGTCCGAGAATTGAATACCACCTGAACTTTCTATCAAATCGGTAAATCACCTCATCCAGTGGCATAAAACATTGTGAACAACATCCACAAAGCCACAATGAAACGGAGTTAGTAACTGCCATAATAAAGCCCTGAAGTTTGTGGATTCCATATGAAGATATAAGGATCAAAAAGAATTCATTTCATATAATCACACATTTAAGATGTTGCCCATTGATCGAGTATTTTAAACGTAAACGTTTCCGCTCCAAACCCGAGGGTTCGTGGTTCGAGTCCCGCTCGGGGGCAGAAAAACGCATTCCCTGCTGATGAGTCTCAATCAAGAGTAAACAGCTCTCTAATGTTCGTTTTTCTCCGAAAAATTTTCATGTTGCGTAAAAACTTGTTATCCTTGAGCAAATCAGTCTGCCATAATACGCATAACTACATATACTGAACGTTAACCGTTGTTTTATTAGTATCTCACTTTTTTAATTGCTCCATTGTACTGTTGCTGTTCGATAAGTATCAGTTGTCGATACATGCTGACAGAGTCTCTCCAACCGGAAGTTCACAGACTGGATTGCATGGAATTTCGATCGAACCTCCTCGACATCTCATCTGACACGCACTGCGAACGCCGTTAGCATTGAACAGTCAACTACAATTGAAGCATTGTTTAGCAGCGTGTCTTCATTACTGTCATTCACGTCGAAACAAGATGTTTTTTCTACTGAAATCTTTATTTTGACCTCAGGTATTAGCACAACTCCGTACAACACTGCATTGTATGTGTGCGTGTTGTGTGTGTGTGTGTGCATGTGTTAGCGTGTGTGATCCACCCATTTTATCGGGTATAGCTTCGAGAGCGAACCACTTTTTCAATGTTGTTTGCAGTATTCATTTATTTTTCTCGTTCACTATCTCGCTGTTTTCCGGTAAACCATATATAAATGTATTTTGCGCGTGTGATACGGTCATTCATGCCATTCACACCAAAGAGTGAGCTAGATTTTGGAAGGATGTCATTCACGGACTTCAAAAGTTCGATTGATGAAATTCTATATATCCATATAGAGAAAGAGACTCCGGCATCACCGCAATTTTCTATCGATTAGATACATATAACCTTTACTTTATTTTATGTGACTTCATTTGACGTGAAGATTCTGTGCGGAAATCTGGAGAGATTCTCATTCTTAGATTACAGAGTACCATCTCTATTGCCACTGAACGCTTTTCCTAAAGAATGCTCTTTCAGCCGTTGCGCAATCAGTTGCTAACTGTAGGGTACTGCTTAGTAGTGAGTCAGGCTTATATACATCACAATGCTTCCTACAAACATATATTCATCTTGGTTGGAGATAGATTACTGGCCAGACCAAAGCCCACCACCTCCTCATTGACCGTCCGCACGTGCACATTTAGTGAAGCAAGTTTAGCCACCTAAGTGTTCGTTCTCCTATCCTCTATCAGAAAATGCACCAGGTAACTTACCGACAGCAGACGTCTATTGTTATCCTGCAGGCTGGTAGACCAATCGTGTGTTAGCAATGTGCACAAAAGTATGTCAGCCGCATGCCCGAACTGATTGCTGATTACAACACAGAAAAGATTTTCCGTCTGCCGTTTGAATTATTCCAAGAAATGGCTTTTTATTTTTGCCCTATTCATTGTAAAAAATGACGCTTTACTTCATGCATGGAATAGGAAAAACACCTGAAATGGATATATCTGGTGTAGCGCCTCAAGTAAAAAATGATGATTATATTATATATTTATTCATTTGAGTGAGACAACCCCATGGGTAACGCATTTCCCTCCTACTAACTAAGTGAGGTGTTTTTTGGGTTAAATTTCAATAGTTTAATTCTATCCGCTAAACCGTTTTATCCCAAGTCAGTAATTTAGTAATCCACACTTTGATTCCACCAGGCTTTTACGCATAGCAGAGATCAACATAAACACTGCCCAAAATGACAACTCTGAACGGGACTTCCAGATATAAGGTGCAATATTGACAACCGCTTAGGTGGCCTTATTTGTCTTAGGTTTCGCGCATTTCGTAGCATTCATCCGAATTGTTTGTTCCGTTGCACGTGGTCAGACCATTTGATGAAGTGGAATATCACATGCCTATTGAATGGCCGGGAGAGAGATTGACTATTTATGGATGGGTAAAATGTCAAAAAGAAAATGAGAGATTAGCGTACTGTATGCGAAATGTAATGTATCAAAACGGCAACGTATTCGATAAGACAGGACACGAGAAACAGCCTAGTGCACTAAATAGCCTTAAGCGTACTACTTGAAATTTCGGAATTCTAAGTGTGTATTTCATGACGTTTACATTAATCTGGTTTTCAAAGGTTTCACAGAGAAACAAACAGTTAATGAAATTACACCGAGGAAGACCAACGTTTATTTCATTTCATGGATACTGAAATCGGTCTATGCTCTCATCAAGAGGTTTATTCCGAATTTCAATTAGGAAAACCTAGCTCTTTATCATTTTTCCTTTATGCCTTCTGCCTTTCTTTGCACCTCTGCAGGTATTTCTGTGAAATCTGTTTGGACCGAACATTATATGCAAGAACCACCAGCAAACAGTCCGATGGTACTGTATTTTGGGGTGAAAAATTCGAATTGAAGTACGTTACTCATTTACCGAAATCCTTTAATTTTTTTCTTATTTAGGTATAGATGCATCAGCCTAAACTTTAGATCTTTAAGTACTCCTACTGCGCCATATAGCTGATGCAAATAAAAAGACTCACATTTAACTCACATTTACTTGTAAGTAGTGGTGTGGGATAATTGATACTGATTCGGACTGGCTGTCACCACCTTCACGCACAAGCTTGTTCTTTCAGTCAACCATACGCTCGAAAGCACAAGACTCGAATTCGCCTCTGATCAGGGCTCATCAATAGTGTACATGTACCGTACCGTCGAACTCTGGCCCCATCGTATGGAAGGGGTGTGTAGTAACACTGTGCCAAACATGTCAGACCAGAGCTGAACCAAACTACCGATTCATGTTTATTCAGGCGTCACCCTAAGTGATAGTCACTCACTTCATTTTGGCCCCAGGAGCAACGAAGGGAGACACTGTTCACTATCTTTAAACGTCAAACAAAGTCCGGACGGGACATTGGACATGCACTGATAATGAGCTCTAATAGAAACGAAACTTAAGTCTAGTTTTTCCGAGTTTATGTTTGACTGCACAGAGGATCGTACGTGAAGGCTGAACTAAAGTTAGTTCCAATAAACTAAAATGCATAGAGTTTGTCCTTGTCCTTCAACTAATGGAACAGTATGGCGTTAGAGAAGTTTCTTTGTGACTGTATAAATATGAAACTAATTTCTAACTGGTCCCTTTAACCATAGGAACTGCTAAACGTTTGTCTTTTTCATTCGATCCCTTTGAAAACACTGCTTTCTCCGGTTCTTTCAATCGGATATTTTATCGATGAATATCCTGAAATACAGTCACGTGGTTATGTATT
>UZAN01039369.1:115519-129038 GCA_900618425.1 Echinostoma caproni | reverse complement strand
GGTAATATTGGACATTCAAGCACTGTCACCAATATGAATCACTCGACATGAAATATTTTCGAAGTCATCAAACGTACTTGATGATTGAGCTGTTCGGTGTACCGGATGCACAATCCGTCTGATATGGCCTCTCTAATACCTTAGTATCCTAACAACCGCTCCCTTTAAAAATGATCACCTACCGTTATGATCGCGATTTTTTAAGTGTTGCGACTTTTTCGTAGACGCACATCGTCATTTTGTGAAAAAGTAGAAAGGAATACTGGGCTGAAAAATTTACCCGCAGAGGGTTGTTGAGAAGATCAGCGGAAACCCGCCCGCGATTTACATGGATTCAGGTGAGATAAAGAACCCGGGAGGTTTTGTAGATGTTATTGTCGGTGAGTAAGAAACATTGTGCAGAAGTGTGAGGGTGAAATTCGGATAGATCACCCAGTGACAAACGATTGTCGACGGAAAGAAATGCCTTTGTAATGTTTGTCATCTGGGGATAAGTATAGTTCAAACAGTTTCAAAAATAATTGTTCATGTTGTGTGGCGCATGACCGGTAATAGACAGAATAATTTCGAAATCTTTCTGTAGAATACGGGCAGAAAAGACAAAAGAAGAGTATTAGAGAACAATTTCTAAAAAATAAAATTACAGTTTTACCTCTCACAGAATTGTCCTAGGTTTCTTGTTGGAAAAATGGGAGGGTAAACTATTTTGAGATAGTGATAAAATGAGACTCGTCCACGAGCAGTTTACATCAATATTCAATCCGAAGCATTCGGCAGAATCAAATCTAGTGAGTGGTTTCTTGTTGATTATAGATGAATAACAGGGACAGGCAGTCGTTCAAAGCGCCTGGATAACTCACAACTTGAATAGAAAAGCCAAATTTCGGACAGAGCCTAGAGAGATTGCGAAAATAGTTTAAAAAACTAGCAGAATAAAAGATCCGCTCCTTGTTGTGCTCTTTGATTAGCCACGAGCGGTATGGATATTTTTTTACCGAATCAAGTGCATTCTGTTCAATTTATAATGTAGTCTATCGCACACGTCAATCAATCACCGAATAGCTCACTGCGAAAAGCTCAATGGAAGTGGATGGTTTGGTATTCCTTATTCTCTCCACAACACAGTTCCCAGACTTTCTGTTTATTGGGGTGCAAAGTTTGCCTTTCTTACAACATAGTCGGTGCATCTAAATCCTTTGTAGTATGGAAGTAATCAATCATCATGCGGATTATATTGATATACAATTTCTCATTTTGTTTTTGTTATCACTGATTGACGCCACCGAATCTATGACAGCCTACTTTTCATACGAAACCGATTCCAGTTTTCCACATTCTCTAAATGGCATTAGTCGTGGCATTTTCTCCCAAACTGCCCTCGGAATTACACTAATTTCTTAATGAGGTATACAGTCTATCCTAAAGCCATTTTAATTAGCCCCTCCTCTTCCTAATCTTTATTTGCTTTACATTGGTAGGAGTGTTGCGTGAAAAGAAAACCAGCTACAAAAAAGAGTGAAATACAGCATGATTATACAAAACGTATGAATTGGATTTTTGATCTATAGTAACGCATAATTAAAAGAAATCAGATTGGGCAATATGACCGAATGACAGAGTAATCCAATGACGTGGGTATATTAATGCGACAAAACCGATATGCGGCCAAGTGATCTATCATGACCACGATAGGTCTCATTTGACCGCGTCACCATGACTTATTTATAGAAAAAAAACCAACACCACATGTAATGATATGAATAAACATCAGTTAGATGGAATCTTATCTCTAAGCTTACATCGATGTGAACAGTTCCCCACTACTAGGTTTGATTCCATCGACTGTTGTCTACAGCACGGCTCCCCTAGGCATTAAGACCATGACCCGCCTCATTTTTCTTGTGGCTTCATTTGGTTGCTGCTTGTTGTATTCGTTCAATTTCCTAATGGAATGAGGTATATATGTGTGTATGTGTGAGAAAGAGAGAGAGAGAGGAATCGGAAGCAGACAGAAGCTGGGTGGAATTTCTTATCGGTTTTCCGCGTTCATTCATTTTCTTCTACTTTTATGCCCGACTTATGAGCCATCCACTTCGAAAAAGCTAACATGAAGACGGACATCGCGGTTGGATGCGAGTCTTAAGATATTGTTACAATAAAGCCTATCTTCGCCCACAAATACTTTCTTAGAAGCAAGCAAGCATGCACTCACCCACGCACGTACACATACATGTAAACGGAACAAATGGAGTCTTAGGGGCTTTTCTTTAATCCGGATTAGGTGCAACTCCAAATCGAAGTGCTTCAAGTCGTGTGCTATAGAATCCATCATTTTTTCGCCAAAAAATGTGGAGATCAAAAGGGATCAGGCTTAGTCAGGAATACAACGGGAATTGGCTGCGAGTAAGCTGACAGAGTCGGACATACTTATGGTAATTGGGTATAATCTGATCGATGAATGTCTATTCCCTTTTAATTCATGTAAACGTCAAACTCCGGTTAGCAGAAGATAACTGCATCCAGTTTCCGACCATTGATTGATGTCCGGTTGATGAACGATCATTAAAACTGGAAGAATTATGGAATTTCATTTCGATCGACAAATGTTATTCCGTATTTTATGCATGCCACCGTTTTTCACTCCACATTCTTCAATTTCAGACTGCTATTGCAGTTTCCATCACTTAATTCATTCAGTCTCTCTCCCACACACGCGCTTATGGAGTACCTTTGGATATATCATTTATGCATGACAGAGCCAACGTGCCCCCATTCGTCAAAATGACTTGAAAGCATCGTATAAGAGTTTCATTCAGCCGGTTCGGAATGATCGTCAGTAGAAAGCATATCCACCCCTCCACAAGGACTTGGACTCGACCACGAGGGTTCGATAATTCGATGCGTTAACGGCTTGTGCTAACCGAGTTGGATCTCCGCAGCTTACTACACATAGAAACCAGATGAAACAATATTCCTCCGTTAGTGTGACTAAATGTCCCGAATCACACCAGATACTGATCAATTTCCGGTTGCATGGCTTCTTATTAGTGCCCCTGTTACGCGAGTGACTTTTTGATACTGATCACATTTTCCAAAAAAATTAAGATTAAGTTATATCACTGTAAACGGTGCGAGGCAAATAACACAGGCCATCCGTGCGACACACACACAAAGGAAATGCCGGTTTGGATATTTCGGCCTTATATGATATAACCGACTTTCGAGTTGCACCGGTGCACAATGATCGATTTTCGTTGAGATCAAGCTGGTCAAACTGGTCACAAGTCGTATATGTATCAGCTTGGTGTTCGTCAACGTTTGAAGCACATGTGTGTACAACGGAACCAGGTGCAATCCACCGACCGGTCACTGTATTCCTCGTGTGTGTGTGTTTCTGTCTTTCACTACTTCTACGGAATTGTGATCCAAATGAAATTGTCGGACTGTTATCCTCTTACCCTAATCAGTTGATCCCCAAGCGCTGTGACTAAAGAGGCTTCGGAATGAAGCCAGTGAAAGCGTATGCTCATACGAGCCTTCCAATCTGATGTGGGAGGATCTTAACCGATAACCGGCATATGTGATGAGCGGCAGGATCGCAAAGTGCGTGTCCCCATAAATTTGTTTTCAATAGTTCAGATACTACTTAATATGTAATTGTGAAGGTGCAGTGGATGACTTTTATCGATAACAAGTATGAAACTCTCAATAGGTGATGCTTGTGTGCGAATTCACTTGGTTGCTAGGTCCACTCCCTAGATGTCTATGTTTTGTCAGCCAACACTGTAGTCTTGGCGACTAGCATGAGAAACACTTGTTTGCTGGTTGCATACATAGCCTGTAATCGACTGCTGAATACAAAGCATACACCACCCCATCCCCACCCCACTTCTCGGTGCTCTTCATGTCAAAAACGAATAAAAATGACCACTACTCTATAGTACGAAATAGAACGAAAGTGATTCTCTAGAGCAGCGTGCTACGAAGTCACCATTCTGGTCAATGAAACAGTACTGGTCGAATTACTTATTCCGGGATAACCGGTTGATTACGCCACCGCATGATTGCATCTCACGTGATTGGAAATATCGTGTGAACTCAATACTGGACATCAGATATTCTCATCATTTCCGTCACACGGTAATCATAGAAGCTGACATGTGAACGGAAATTATCTGGTACCTCTGTCTTATCACGAAAGCCATATGCTCGCCGCTACCGCCACCGCTGCCACCAGCACCAGACCCACCACCATCGTCATCATCATCACCGGTAGCAGCAGCCGCCGCACCACTACCACCATCACCACAATTAGACAGAAGTGCGGTGTTTTGCTGTATGAACGCATGCTAACAGAACCCTCGAACGACTTGAAATGTGGAAAAATCGCAGTGACATACCGCATGTTCTGGTTATCTGCCATGTGTTTCCCTGAGTTTGACTTGCGCCCAGGGAGAGAGCCTTGCAACTTTGTGAAAATCAATTACAAACTGATAGGATGCTTACGCAGTTCGGCATCTCTGTTCCACAACCGCCCAGCGCTTCGGTATCACGAATTCCAGTTTTGTAGACTACTTTACTCTGTTGCCTACTAGGGCACCGAGACTAAATCCTAATGAACATCACTGGGATTATCTGAAAAGAAGAATATAGGAAAATTCAAGAGCGCAACACAACGTGGACTAGAAGTGAAAATGATGGCAACTTGTTGGACCGAATTTGTTCTAAGTATGTTCAAAGTATGCTAAGTTGTTCGGTCTTTGTGATCGTGATCATGATTTGTTCTGTTGGGAAGTGGTTCTCATGTTTTGATCAACCGTTCATTTCTTTCCCGACATCAGTGAGTCACCAAGAGAGTCCTATTCACTCTTTGTAAACAGAGAAGACGTCTCACGAGTAAACTGAATAACTGGTATCGATCTTTGGAGTCACCACATTTAGTATGAAGTTTGTGGGGCTGGGCGGGGGTGGTAAGTAGCTAACCAACCAGATGTTGACAACGGAAGTACAAGTACACACGAATAAAATGCATGTTTGAACGAGTCCAGCGCATGACAAAAGTGCAGTTTTATCCGAGGCGTTGACCAAAACTGGATTATCAGGCGGACTGAAGTTGAGGTCATTTGCATCCCATTAGTAGGTAATCCAACTGATTTAGAGGGATGAACCGTCATGTGTGGAAATTACATGTCGTTCCGTCTCCGTGATCAGCCCAGAGAGACCGTCAGAATTTCAAACGCAGGAGGTTAAGCGCAAACACATACTAACATCTAGAGAGACATACACATACATACATACATACATACATACATACATACATACATACATACATACGTATCCCACTAACCATTGATCATTCGAAGTGTGATTACCGCTCATAGTACTTGAATAACGGAGAGCGTCTTAGCTAAATTTTCGATTCAATTTCATTTTGAATAACTGGATGCATCTGTGTGTTACAAGAAACCACTGTTTTTTCTTCGTTTTTCGAGGAATCCTTAACTAGCGCCCAAAGAGCCTTCATCGATGATTTATTCATCTGTTCAGGATTCATCTGGGGTTTCTAATGTACCATAACAGTCGACTTACTTTGAGTGAGGGAATCTGTAAATAATTGCATGTACTCCAGTGCACCACGATTATATTTAGGTGAACGAATGAAAAGCATGTCTGTTCTCGAGCCCACATCGTAAATCTCAAATTCTTATTTTGCCGGTAAGCGCACACGTCGTTTCTACGGGAATTCATGGTTTTGAAAAGGACGTAGACACGCCCACATAAAAATCACTTGTTTGTCACAACAACAAAGCTTATCCAACGGGCAACAGGAGTAGGCCCTGAAGTAACCACCGCCTTGTAGCAAAGGACCATGTGAATAAAATTTGTGTGCGATTTTGTTCATCTGGTACCAACTTCAATAATTTTCCGATAATGTGATCGTGTTCATAGCACTAGGTAGGTTGTGTTCTTCAGGTAGTGTATGCATCGTTCAATTAAGAAGAAGAGACTTATAGCCTCGCTTTAGAAAGCTACCTAGTGCCTTGCAAAAATTAAATTCTTGACTAGAGACATAAATGAACAGATAGATGGACATGTATTAAAGAAAGGACTCAAGAAATACTGAAATACACTTATAAACTCATTTACACAGCTGTTTAAAAAGGAATAATTGAAGCATACACCTGACGGTTTGCTGCTACATTCCCTGGAAATCTCCGTGGAAGAATCTCCTCAAATCGATCAAAAGAGGTTTTTTGAGAAAAAAACTACTATTTCCTGAATTCAGTTTTATCATTGAAAACCGCATGGGATATGATCGTTACTAACCGGTAGAAGCCGATGTAAGAATAGAAGAATAAACACTCTGTTTGATAATGCAAAGTTAGCACACAATTATCAATCTGCACAAGGATGGCCATTGTGCGCGGTTCATCTCAAATATATCTCAACTGAGAGATAGCACAGCCCTGTTATCACGAACATTGGCTGCTACACTATTGAATAACCAAAACCAGTTGTCCAGCTACTCTCTCTCTCTCCAACTATCAGAAACAATTTGGCTGTTTTCTTTTTTTAGCTGAATCAGATTCATATTTACTCAAACGCCTATTCTCATTTGTCATTTGTCCCTCCTTCAGTTAGCTGGTGTATATTCGGTCGAAGTGAAATCATCGGTTCCGCAGATGTCTCAATCACCTATCAAGCTATTCTGTAGTTCAGACCCGAATTTCGTCCAACCTAGGTGTGTGTGTGTGTATTGGACTGAGAGTGCACAGCTATTTTCCATCAAATAAGGGACGAATGGTCCCATGCCAGTAATAGATTCAGGTGACCTGGAGGAGATGGGCGGGAAGGGATTAAAATGGTCTTTTCATCAAACCAAAACAAAAGATGGGCAATCGAATAATATTTCGCAAAATCGAAACCTTTTGGTTCTCCTCGCTGTTGGAAATTCTGTGACGGCAGAGATGACTTGATGCGTGCCGTCTGCCTACCAACGACTTGTGTAAGTGGTGGGTGACCGTCAAACCCCCGGACTGGATACCACACGCATTGTTCCGCCAGTGCGTTTATTGGTCATTGGGAACTGGTATACCCGTCGAATCGCGATTACACCTACGGCTTCGGGAGAATTGAAAGGGGAACTAACCAAACTTATGTGCTGGTCATCTATCATAAGTGAATGATTTATTCAAGATTCCATTATAGTGAAGTGAAAAAATCACGACACCGTAGGAATGCAGAAAGTTTGCCTAGATGGGATCGACAGAAACAAAACAACTGTTTTTAATTTGTGTGTGTAGCAGGAAATGGGATATCCTCATGGTTCCGTGATCCCGTCGGCGGCCTACATGAACCAGACCAGAGATGTTCCGTCCACATAAAAAAGGGAAAAGAGAGCGAAGGAAAGAGAGAAAGGAATGCAGATATTACGGTAGACTGATTCAAGAAAAGTTGACCCATGTGTCATTCGGGCACAAGAAATTAACCTTACCACCTCGGAATCAGGGTCGTTGGATGGCAGAGGGATGATAACATACAGCTTGGTATGCACACACAAGGTGATGTGGTAAAGGTAGCAGTGTTAGGGAGGCGGGCGGGGAGCTAGCACTCGTCCAAGTGATATATATTCGCTTGGATCGCGATGAAGAAGATAGCTCAGTGTCGCATATCGGTCTACATTCTACTCGTTCGCCATTCCACAAGTATTTAAAACGATCCACAGAACTTATTTCGATACCACTATCCCGGGCAGTACAGGGTAAATTATTCTACCGTACGGGTAGAAGAGACACTAGGGTGTAATCGTGTAACCAACGTCAACGGTGCTCAGCTTTCAAGTGGATAACTGTACTCTGAACACGTTCCAGAACTGGAGACAGCTATGCCTCCGCCGTGACAGCCACCTGACTGTGAGGGATGAATGTGTACTGAGGTAATTCGTTCGTACCACTAAGTGGTACCCAAACCTGGACATCAAAATAACAGGATAAAAACAAACTGTCAGTGTTCGAACACCACTATCTACACCGCACTGAACGAATCTGGTGATGAGCAATGCTGCGGTCAAATGGAGAGTCTTAGAAAGTCAAAAGTGATAAGCCTAAAACATCGAATGAGTGTATGACAAATTAGACCGGGTGACGCGGTCATATAGATTAGACCTTCCGAGTGAAGATCAAGGGATCTGTCTAACTGACAGTCAGAGAGACTCATTATTGTAAACAGTGATTTTCGTATATCGACTTAAGTTCTTCAGAAAATGTAGTCTACATGAATTTCCTATCTTTACCTGGGTACTGTTGCCAGCGCTCTAGTTCCTCCATCTAGTCCATCATCATTGTTTGGCCAATAAGAACCCGAAGGACAGCAATTAAACCCGGCACAGGAAACTGTGAGGTTAATCGTTGTGCAAACTGGTATGGAAACTGTAATGAATAAAAACAATAACCCAAATACAACTGATTGATTTGATATGAAATTAGACGGGCGATAACACTGAGCAGTATTATACAGTGGAGTTCGTCGTACACACGGCGAATGAAGCGTGACCTGAAAAACTGTGAAGCACTGGATGGTTGTTTCGACCTGGTTGGATCACGTCAGCAGCATGAATCCATCGACTCAACTGAGGGTCGAACCCGGGACCGAGCGCAAACATACTACTCACTCGACCACTGGGAAACAGATCAGACTTGTTTTTATTTCCCTTTTAATACACAATATAGCGCGGTCTTGTTGAAGGCATCAAGCCTCACTCCTCGGAGCACAAGACTCCAGGGTCCAAACTCGGTCAAAAGTATTTCGAACCTGTTCGACCTCTTCCCCTATGTATACTTCAGAAACAACCAGTCCCATGAATCACAGGCATACTGCGGTTTTTGGAGATAGAATGAGACTTCATTGTTTTCTAAATGGTTGGAAAATTAGTATTCACTAAACCGTAGTTCACACTGAATTCAGATATACTGTTGAACATTGATATTACCAAAAAAGTATCAGATTCCACATCTGTTGAAAATACAATGTTATGTGCAAAAGCAAGTCACTTCCTCTGTTTTGAATAAGACTACATCTGGTACGACTCTTTTTGACTACCAGGAAGAGGCCGTCACTCGTGGAGCTAAAATAATCCGAATACGACGCTTTCATCGACCTCCGCACTGTTACCGCTTATCAGGAGCACGGCGTTCCCTGTTTGATCGATCTACTCCACGAATCGCCCTGTAACAACAGAATATTCAATGGAGTCACGCACCTAAAACTGTCTTCGCTTTCCCAAAGTATTAGCTTTCCTATAGAGCTGTTGGTCACATTTTAGCTGCTTAACTTTTCGTGATTAGCCGGATATCTCTAACAGTTGGCAGCTGGTGGTAAAATTACCAGGGTCTTGGTGACGTAGATGAACTCTGCATTTGTCGGGGTCATCTGTAGTGTTGCGTGGAACTGTGTGTGTGGGTGTGACTCATATCTACCCCAAATGGTCGTGTGCCTACGACCGATGGGTCGGTAGCAGGCTTGCGTGGCTGTAAGCCAGTGAACTACAAATACTGTTAAGTGGGTCACGGTACCCCAGTTTTTGGAGCTGTCACCGTACCGAACTGCGGAACGTCCAGCCTAATTTTCAAAGGGACATCTTTCATTCGGTCCATGCCCACTTCTTGTTTGCTAATTTGTGTGTGTGTGCACATGTGTGTGCTTGTGCGTGGCCATAAGCGTGGAATCGATGTGATTAGCATTCGTACAGCCCAGTGTACAACCCAGTCCCTCTCACATTCAACCGTATTCCCTTTCATCAATAGGCGGCTAGAAGTTGCCTGCCACCACCCCCACCTCCCGTTGGTCCGTACTGGTACGCATGTGTCAACGCATTGTGAACCAAAACCAAAAGAGGCCAATCTGATCGATAATGGCATATCGTCGGTCAAACCTCATGTCATATCACGTCATCCCATGCGGACACTGCCCACACACGCACTCACAAATCTCATGCTGTTTCACTTCGACCCGAACACTGACTGCATCGAGTTAATATATTCCAGCCGGGTTTTGGACCAATCGATTTCCAGTTTCAAAAGTATGGGAGTTTGTCCAAAACATGAGATGACTAACCACCTCTATCGGCTTTGTTTCGCAGTTGATGGTTCATTCATTTCATGTCCAACCATATTTCCGGACGAGCAAACTATGATCTGGAAAAACAAAGTTCATCAGTTGCCATTTAAATCAAAATTAACGGTCACAGTATCATTGTTGAGTTACAAGTTCGACGTAGTCCACGAAATAAGAAAATAAAGCAAGGGATGATTGATGCGTAGTGTTCGAGGTGGACGGTTGCTATCGATTATCTATCCCAACCCCACCGAATGTTGTGTTCTAGTCTAAAATAATAGCCAGGTTTGGAATTTTTCTAACTGAAGAGTGGTTTTAAAATAAGCAATTTTACTTGCTCACATTAATTCTAGACGAATTACTGCTACTATTACTAATAGCATCATCAATCACTACTACGAATCAAAATGTAGTGGGTGGTAGGCTTGCTATTGGCTGTGAGATCAACAGTCCAAATCCAACTGGGATCGATGAATTTCTACGAAATAATACAAATTGGGACAAGTATTTCCGATTACCGCTGTCGTTCAGAGAGGTAATTATCCTTTATAAACGTTGCTTCATGTAGTCTCGATTTCATCCTTTATTGATACTTCTATTAGACGAGATTCTTCTCATTGTTGTAGGCGACGTTAATCTCACTCCCCATCACCTCTTTTGTCTTAATTGATATTCGTCTATCCTCAACAAGAAGTGATTTTTAGACAAGGTAATTAATATTCACCTGGAAACGTTTGCCTCAAAACGCCCAACACCTATTTTCCCTAGTAATCACGTCTTGATTCTCATAAAACCCACATTGTACTCTCTTCCCATTCTCCGTACATTGAAAAAAATCATTCAACTCAACATTTGTCTTCACAATCTCTCCCCCAGAAATAATCTTCTTCCTAAGCGTTCCGCTAGTGTTGTTTTTTTCTTGATATTCCTCTGTCTTTATATAATGCAGTCAGCTTATTCACTAAAACATTCAACCGTATATTTAGCCTACTGTGCCCTTTCGAACCTCTGTTAGTTTTTAACGGTAGAGTAGCATCTCCACTGTTAAAATCATCCAGAAGACAAACGGAAGCATTATTCCAATGTGATCAGAAATGAAGTCAACCGCTTATCTATTGTACGCCACCGAGCTTCTGTAATGTAGCAGCAGTGAGCCAGTATGGCAAGGTGTCAAACTGCTTTGTGGGACCAAAGTCAGAACCCCAGATTGTGTAGCGAATTTGGACAGTGGTAACGCGGCATTTATCCACGCATCAAACGATACCATGATATAATTTGCTCTGAACGATATCATCCAAGTTGTTTCAAAAAGAGAAGTTTTCAAACTTTTGCGTACCACATAAACCACATCTAGTGTCAGCCCTGATGATCTTCAAGTCGAGTATATGTTTTATGCACCCTGAAACATGAACATTCGTCAGCTACGTAGTCAAAATAGAACCAATGAGAAAGCAAAATAATACCGGAATTGTGGAAAGTAAGGACAAAACAAAATTTATGATACGAGCGAGTTTAGTTCAGAAACGATGCGCTCTGGGTTGCCAAGAAATCGGGAAAAGAAGGCACCGCAGAAGACCGATAGACGGTTATACAATCAACTACATGGTTATAGCTGGACCGGGTGTCAGCAGAGGACACACTCTTGATGAGATCCTGGTGTAACGGATGTCAATCGTTGTTTGTGATTTTTGTGGATAACAAAAGACAATTTGTATGTTGTGAAATGACGAAGTGATAGAGAGTTTCTGGGGGAATCATGCCACTTCTAGATAATATGGTACAGATCTTGGAAGCAACTCAAACTACTTCCTGATCATCCCGGGGAGGATTACAGGGACCCATGAAGCAAAAGGGGCGAAATACAAGGGAAACAAACGGCGGATCACGAAGCTAGCAATGGATCAGGCTTTCAGGTGTAGGGCATAAAATCATAACTCTCTAACCTTTCCAAATACAGAAATAACTTGATCAGACCAATATAAATTGCGGCTGAATAACACACCGAGATACCTAACATTTACTGGTTGGATAGTGGTATCATCACGTACGTCTATCGTGGGACAGGAATCAAAGAGATTTTCATAAAGATTTCCTGTTGGAAGTGAGAACAACATGTCTACGCATTTAGGGGGATTGAGAGCCAAGTTATGCGCAGTAGACCACTCAACAAGGTGAAAAAGGCCGAATTAAAGGGTGGAGCTAACATGTGCACCAAAGCGGGCAATTCCGACCACAACATCGTCTGCATACTTACTGAGCATGGGATTTTGAAACGTAGACATGGATGAAATATAAGTTGCAACGTGTAGTACGCCCAGTGTGGAACTTAGGGAAGAGGAGGAACGATCAAGTTAACGTTTGAACTGTGATTGATTTATTAAATAGTTTGTGAGTACCTGACAGCACAATTGGAAGAGTCGCTGTAATTCAAGAAACATATTCTGACAGCTTTCTTATTTCCACCGAGTGCTGATAGAATATGCTGGACCAGAGAAGCTGGGGTATCTAGTATGGACCGACAGCGGTGGAATGCCAATAGGTTAGGGTCCTGCACATTCACCGAGATGACATTCCTTGAAGGAGTAACCTCTCGGAAAGTTTCAACACAACAGACATACATGGGCCTGCATGGAATTTTAAGATTCACCTTTTAGGCACTGGGGTAATGGTGGCAGATTTCCTACAATCAGGTGTAACTCCGTTTTTCAAACATTGGTTAAACAGAGCTGTGAGCACCGGCGAAAGTGGGTGAGGATGGTAACCGCCGATCTGTCGGGATCGATTGATTTACTGGGTTTTAGAACCAGCAACTCCTTCAGAATATCATTGTTCAGTTCGTAAAAATATCTAGGCTGACGCTGAATGACGCGCAACCGCAGAAGCCAAGTCCGAATGTTTTGAGGTTTATTCGACTCCAAACAATAGCGAATAACAATGCGGTACTGTAAATTTAAACCGTTGCAATTGCATAAAGAACACACCTCAAATCGTGGAGTCCCCAGGGTTTATGCCTGAACCGGCTAACTGAACATTGTGAATCAAGAACCAAAGTGCAAACTAAGCGACCAAAAGTCAGTTGAACAAACGTCAGAGCGCACATGTGGACGTGGGTCAGTGGTCAGTGAGTCAGACCATATCAGGGACAGGGACAACGGTCACGAGAGGGGGTAGGGGTGGAGATAAACGGGTGNGAACGGGGGGTGGGGGTGGCAAACAGATTCAACAATCCTCTTGTTTAATAGTGAGGGGTTCTAAACAGCTGAAGTTGGTGTTTGAGATTTGGAGCCAATTTTCTTACTGGAATAATAAAATCATTCCCAAACATTTCCTTCAACACCTGCTCCATACCAGACTATCGGAGGCCGGTAACAATTGTTTTCATTCCTAAATACTTAGCCGATTTAAG